>DWQT01000002.1:0-55247 GCA_018244895.1 Myscelus amystis hages | reverse complement strand
TGCATCGCGTTTTAATGCATAAAATGAGTTTTATGTGGAAAATTCCGTATAAGTGTAAAAAGTACAGACATTAATGTCCGACACTTATGTCACAATTTCTGTCGTAGTCTGAACGTACCATTACATCCACATCTAGACAAGAATCTGTAATAACGCCCCTGGCAGATCATCGCTGCTATTTAATGTGTGGTCCAATCGATGCGTCTACGTGCTACGCATTCTCGTAGACACCGCTACGAATAATCATTATTCAATTGTCATAGGTAGCGTGCATGTTATATTGTTGTCCAACTTCTAAAATACATGCTACGACATCTACGATTTATAAGTGAATTTACAGTAAACATTCTGTTCAACAAGAATGTTTACAAACAAGTTCAAAAACGAATAATTAATAATAATTAGAACGAAATATATTATGAAGTAACTAAAGAAAATCAAATTGCTGTCTTTGTTGGTAACCATCATAATTTCTTGTTATATTAAGAAGAAGAAATTGTTGTATACGGTATCTAAAAGCAGCTATTTTCACGTTTAGTAGGCTTTTAGAAATGATTTTATTCGAACAACTATAAAGAATGCGTCGATCAATTGTGAGAACATGAAACATTTATCGACGGAATCGCAATAAATCAGTAGCACCCATAAAAACTCCGCAAAGCAAATAAAACTACGACCCTTAAAAAATCGTCAAATAAAATAAACTTTCCTCATCTAAAAACTTTCCGGCGGCCATAATTCACCCCATCGTTAATTACACCATAACTCACACTATGGATTTCACCGCTAATATTAAACCCGGATAATGTCCTCGTGATCAGTTTTAAAATGTATATTTATTGCGTCGCCCCACAATAAGGCACTTGTTTTATCGACAATCACGGGCAGCGATGAAACTAAACAGAAAGTTACTGTGAAATTATAACAAATATTTTAACAAGAGACTTGTTATTTTATCTTATTTCCATTTAATTTAATTGATATTTTATACCACTGTTTATCGCATCTCTTCTTCCCCTAATGAAGGATGAAGTCCAAAGTCTGGTTTGTCAATTTTTTTGTCATAAAAAAAAGATCTAAAGTATAAAAGATCTAAAGATACATATGTACATCTAAAATATAAAGATAAATACACAAATATGATGACGAGAATGTTGCTGAAACTCACAAAATTTGCAAAATAATTAAAACGAAAGAACCAAAGAAAGAAAGAAAGAAAGAAACATTTATTTAGACTAACGATACAATAACTTCTCGAACGAAAACAGCCACATTCATATTACAGTGGGTACACCGCCTGGCGTACCTAAGCCATATTGCGTAACTAACGTCCATGATATCGCTCCTCGCCCGCAATACAACAGGTGTATTGAGGTGTAGCTGCAAAATTTACAGCGATGGCGAGTACGTGATAGGAAAAGAATGGCACCGGTGTAACATTATTCAAAAGTATGATATACGGAATAGATTAGTGGGAATATAAAGTGAAATATTGAAATGTTTCCGTGTGAAAAATGCCGTTGTAGAGTTCCGATAGGATTTTTCTACAGACGCGCGGCAGCGCTGCACGAACGTGGCCTCGGTTAGAGTTACGTGTGGTGTTAAGTTACCCTTAACGTCGATGTGAACGTAATAAGGTATAATGCACATAGCTTGTATTTCTCGATAAAAACAAATGAATATGATGAATAGATCAAAGTACGCCGTGAAAGGGAAAATACGGATTGAACTAATAATTATTATAACTCAGAAAATATTTAAACTTATCTGTAAAGTGTGCAGATTTCCTAGCGTGATATTTAAATTTTATTTACGAAACGCACGTGGTAAATCAGATGTGCGTACCAGGATCGAACCGAGACCCCCCGGCGTGAGAGGCTGAATTTATAACCACTAGGCTATCACTGATTTTTGTGATTGATGATTTTTACATAATATTTAACTATCACCAGCTTTATAACGGTGAAGGAAGACATTGTAAGTGATACTTCACAACTTAACTTAACTTAAGGGATAATTATCCGTAATATTTTTGGTGTCAGTCATTCAGCAATTAGCTCCCGTGATGCTGCGTGAAAGCCTTCACATCAGTAGTGTCCTGTGTCGAACAAGGGAAGGGGTGAAAAAAATAGTAGTGCAGAACTATTTACAACATTAATCAAGAGATGGGGTGTAGGCAATTCCATGGTATTTTAAGCCTACCATCGTGACGCTTTAATTCGTTTTTTAATTTCGTCCCACTTGAATTATCGCCGGCAGTGCATTGACTTGTTTATTGGGAAAATTATATTGAATGCATTATTCATCATGCGTTTCATATAATAATACTCGTATATTTTAGTGGGTGCAAATTGAAACATCGTTTGATTTTTTGATTAAGAATATATCTATTTGAAATTACATTTATGAAAAATTAAATAATTGTTTATACATCTATAACTGTTTCCACGCTACATCTTTACATTTATTTCGTTTTGATTTAATTTTGTTTATTAGATATCATTATAAAATGTTCTTCTGATTATAGTTTGGTATTGTATAACCCGTTAGGGGCCTGGCGTGATGGTGCAGGACTATTACTGTTAATTTATCTCTGTCTACAATTTTTGCTAAAATATTGTCACTAATTTTGTAGGTATAGTTTAATGGATGTAGATTTTTAATGTGACTTATTTTTAAAGGAAATCCGTTGCGGTCAGCAATTATTCCAAAATGCATTGCTTCGGAACGGAGACGGGCGGAAACGTGAGAATCACCATGTAATTGTTACAAAAGGAACGAAAAGCGGATCTCGAAATGTGTATAAAAAACGCTAACGCTTAAACGAGGCGAGGCAGGCCGGTGCTGCATTCGTTGTATCGATTTTGCATCCGCGAGTAAAAATATACGGCCCCTCCGTGACAGTGGTCACACCAGGCGCGATGTGACGCGAAGCTAACAAAATATTATAAACCCTATAAGCCATATGCTTCTATATGATTATTGTGAACTGTACCACCACGGGTGTATAGTGGCTGTTTTGTAGTTTGAAATTCAACTTCCCATTCCGGACGTGTGGCTTCAAATCCCGGCACACACATCTGACTTGTTCCGTGCGTTTTGTAACTTAAAAAAAATTAATATCACTTGCTATAACGATGAAGGGAAACGTATCTTATACATTTCTGACTCGTGTGAAGTTTATTAATCAACACGAGACACGTGTGACTACGGCCTAAAACTCCATTTCACTATAAGATACTTGTGCCCAGCAGTGGACCAATCAAAGGACGAAAAAAGAAAGATAGAAAACAAAGGAAAAGTACAACACAGGCTTGGATTCTGTATTACCTTTTATATCCCTTTTTACAATAAGTACATCATACTTTGAAATGGCATTATTTTAAAATAGATCATTCACATCAACACGCTGAAAAACAGTAGCGATCATCATACAAATAACAATGTATACTTCGTAAGAATCAAACCCAAAACTCCAATTTAGCCGTCAAACAGCTAACCGCTAGAGCGAGAAGACATCTCTGCCGAATTTATATGCTCAAATGGAAAAAATCTCAAGCAGTACGACAAGAGATGCGAGCTGTCGTGAATCTCAGGCTTAGAAAAAAACATTCGCAGACAAGGATTATTGTCTATGGGATAGATATATCAACACCGTACTGCTAGCTAGGATGAATTTATTTTTGTTATCTCAACTCAGATACTGCGAATTCTAAATTCGAATCGCGAAATTTATTTAACTTTGGAACGTGAAATGTCCAGGCCCTTATAGTGCTCAACACGTAAGCTGTTCCAACTTCATCGGGGGTCAACATTTACCTGTGTATATGTATATTTACACTTTCTCTCTTATTATTTTATCTCACTCTATAATTTCACGTCGTTCTTAATCTTTTATTACCTTTTAAATCTTTTATTATCCTTTTAAATCTTTTATTATCTTTTTATCTATGGTATTTGTGATCATAACTTTAACGATATTTAAAGAGCCGACAAAGTTTCAATTTCATTGCCATAGCCTAAATCTTCATGCACATACATTATATATAAAACCCAGCTTTTATTTAAGAGCAAAGAATAGAACGAGCAAAAGAGAAGACAAACAACATTTTCTAGTGAACCCACAAACAAATCAAATTCGAAAAGACAGATTCGCAGCACGACGTCCGAAAATAGATAAAAGCTGACGGGAATATACTTCAAGAGGATATCTTGGCGAAATAAATGCAAGTTACATTGAAATGTAGCGCGCATTAAAGCTTTGAGGACGTGAAGATGACAGCTTGTTTGGATCCGAACAAAGGAAGATAATAGACCGCTAATGGACGCCATTTTACATCGGTGACATGTTCGTTTAAAGCGCCTATCGGATTATTTCGGCCGATTTTGACGAGAATAGATAAGTCTGATACACTCTGACGGAGTTCATAACGTAATGAAAAAGGAAACTCACTATTAAAGGGTCATCGACTATCGGTTGTGCGAATCTAATTTAGAACACGGAACAGTTCGAGATAACCTGTGACTGAGACGAGTGGTTGCTTATTACTAAGACTGAGCTCTTGGTCCAGTGGTTAAAACGTCAAGCTGCTACACGAAGTTGGGTTTGATTCCCATTCAGAAAAAACATGTGTGAGCACATTTGATTGTTCCGGGTCTGGGTGTAATAAAAATGTTAAAAGCGTTATGTTTGTTTGTATTTCCTTTACTTTAGACAAATTGGAGCAACGGATTTATGTGGTTTTTGGTATTAAGATAGATAAAAGACTGAATAGTGACATAGGCTAATTGTTTCGCGCCGAAAAATATCACGTTTCCATGGGCAACCACGTTTTACCAAAATAAGCGATATAGATGGCGTTACGGGCGCAATAGCCGTAAAAGTCTGAACAAAATCAATTCTTTTGATCGCACACGCGAATATAGTGATGAATAAATGCAAAACGACCGCGAAAAGTTGAAAAATATCACAACATAGTTTTGATGCAAATGTCAGAGTGTACAAACTGACAATATACTCGCTGTCAGATAAGCGTGGCGCGGCGTGTTTTGTTTCGAGCAGCGATTTGCGACTGGTTTTTATTTGCGTCGATACGAATCGTTTATAGACAAACGGTCCATCCGGATTTGGGAACAAATCTATTTGGCAGCGTCAAAACATTAAATGCACCATGAATGAGCGACATTTTAGCGAATCGAATAGCGGATAGCTTTGAACACCGTTTGGTTGGTCGGAAACACCTTTAGACTAATTTCAAAGTACCATTTTTCGATTAGCGAATATCTTTTCACACATTGTCTATGTCCACGGATAATTTTTAAGCCATAGACAGTGATATCTTGTAATTTATGAGCCGTGATTATAAAAGCACTTAATATATCGCTTTTTATGACGTTTTATTAAAATATTTACGAATAAGCGGCACAGATAAAAATAAATTTAAAACTCAAAAGCGTTTCAATCGTCGGCGCTTTTTAAAATGTTTATCTCTATTCCGTCAGTAACTAATTACGATCGTCAATCAAACGTCACGTGCCCTGAAATAAAATTGTAGTTTAAATGACGTGTCTGGTCCCGATAAGCATGCTCTGGCATATGTCCAGATAAGCCGAATTGATGCGTCGATAATTATTTAATTTTTAATTTTTGGTAATGAAATATTTATTATTATTATACAATCACGCTAGTGGGCAGAAAGCACCGAGTGCCAAATATCCTAAGAAACCTGGCATGCCAAACAATTGGCATACTGCTCAATGTTGAATCCTTTCAATGCTCAAATATTTCAAGCTGGTACGAATATCCGAACAGCTTTGGAACTATAATCAATCACAAAGGTTTCCACCTATTCTTCTGACGTTATCAACAAACTGTATGGCATTGCCTAAGTAACAATAAGTCAAAGCTTAAATAATCTACCAGTCTATTTGCTGTTTTAAATGCGGAAAAAGTGTCTGTAAGTTTTCATATTCAATAATATACCATATACAGTGCAATACTTGGTAAGTGTGCTGTGGTACACATTAAAAATATCAATCCATTACGATGAAACGCAAACATAATAATAAAACACGGAAATACGCATTGAAACAACTGTTCAAAAGGCAAAAACGTAATTAACGGAAATACCGGAAATCATGCACCAATTTTCACCATCATAACAGAAATATATAACAGAGAATGATTAAATAACATTGTTATGAAATCCATGGATTCACAATCCGTCATTCATTAACAATTCATGTCGATGAATTGAATTTTCCGTGCGTGTGGAATGGGACGTGTTCATTAAAGACGAAATGATATTTGACACCATTGTAACGTTTCGTATCTGTACTGAGTTAAATATAAATTCGTTATAAAGATTTTGTCAGCTCTTTATAAAAAATAAATACATATTCATAAGTTTTATTTAGATCTACGAATTTCTGTTGGATTGCTTGCAGCAACAGCCATAATAAAAGAGACGAAAATTATTATTTATTTTAGCGTACACTTAATAAATTGAATTAGTATGCAATTTTGTTTATTGAATTTTGAAATATTTGCAACAGGCACTCCCTTTCACGCAATGTAACTTCTGCAAATCAGCCTTCAGTTATATGCCATGAATATTTAAAATCACACAGGAATACTATCACTCATTTCCTTTGAACTCAGTACCAATTGCGTGTAACAGAAATGTGATTTTATACCATGAAAAAAGATTACTTCTCAAAATTTCTTTTCAATTTTTTCAAACAACAGTTGATTGGAAGCCGGTATTTTTCAAGACGCACCTTGAGTTCCTCGTTATCTTTACATAGTGTAAAACAAAGTCGCTTTTTCTTCCTGTCCCTATGTATGCATAGATCTTTCAAACTATGCAACGGATTCACATGTGGTTTTTTATAATGGATAGAGTGATTCAAAAGGAAGGTTTGTATGTATGATAATATCCATTATATAGTAGAGAAATGATGTTATTTGTGAGATATGTAATGTGACGTAGTAAATAATAATTTATCGCGCGCGAAGTCGCGGGCAAAAGCTAGTTGTATCATAATTTGTTATGCAATATAAACAAAATTCAAGCATAAAACTTAAAAGGTATAGAATCTACGACTGTTACCTAGGAACCTCCTTCGCCGGGCTTGACTGTGTCTCCTGGTGACTGTACGAAGCCATCTCTTCTCTCTATTTCAAAGTTTTCGCACTCATTTTAAGTTATTGTCACGAATCCACATAAAACTTAGTTTATTTCATACCGGACTGTAGTAGGAACTTTGCCACTGTAAAAGAATTATGAATCTTATTTACGAGCGATTTTAAGGCAAAAATTCGAATCAAAACAGCAGAAGCTGAGAATAACTAATTAAACTGCTTTAGGTGGTTGCTACGAAACTAAAGCAAATGATAAAAATCAAAAGTAAAATCATTTACCGAAACAATTTTATTTATGGAAAATTTTGTAGGTCATAACTACAACTTAAGACTTAATTGTTTCTTTGAAAGGTTATGCCCTCATTGAAATGATATTTTTTTAAAACAAAAGCTTTTATTTTTAATAGGTTTTAATAGCTATTTTTATTTAATGTTTTTTTTTCTTTTAAAACATGGCAGGGAATCTCAATTAATTAATGAATATTTGGTCTAATATGCATTTTTCCGTATTTATACTAATCTCAACGCCAATTATGTTAAGCCTCTATTAACTTCGAATAACATATTATATATAAATCAAAAAAAAAATTATAAATTTTGTAAGTCGAACCTTTAACTGTCCACCTGCTTGTCTTACTTAACTCTTTAAAAATATTACTTTATTTTTCTAAAGAAGGAAAAGCTCGCTAACTTTTAAAAAGCTTACTTCTTCAACTTAGAAGAGAAAGGTCACAAATTTGTGACGTTTCATGACCTTACACTGCTCAAGTGCCGCTTTTAAATATTTTTAATTAAATACTCGTTGAGTTTTAAAAAAGCCCTTTGGTCAATGTCTCTTTTTATTACGATTCACAGTCGTAAATAAACACCTGTTATTTATTTATGCTAACAATACTTAACAAATTTCAATAGAATAACAATTAATTTCCGCGAAGGACTCGTAACAATGTTACTTTTGTTAAAGAATTTATAATGAAAAAGGTTTAAGATCACACAATTTGTTTTCACAAACGCAACGTACGACAAAGATTATGTATATTAAGTATAATTAGATTATGTGTATATATAGTACCGTCAGTACCCAAAGTAATGAAATCCGTATTATTAACTAAGTCGCTACGCAGGCCGACTTCAAGATCTATAAAACGTAGCAGCATAACTCGTTAAACTGAACGATTGCTACGAGATTTATTTGACAAATTACGGCGAATAGAGCCTTCGGTTTGACAAATTAATTTTACATCCCTTGCACTTGTGACAAGTTTTGATATTACCTGAGTGAAGACTATATTAACATGGTTATATTGTAAGGTAATTTCTAAATGAGAGTAACTTAATTATTTAAATAGGCATATTATTACATTACATATCTACAACAAGCTAATTATTAATTAAACATCGTAGTGGTTATTATAGAAGAATTTGATTTTGATTTTGTGTTCAGAATTTCGTGTTTAATTAAAACATTGTATGTCGATTGTATGTTACACAATCACGATGTATGTTACACGCGTCTTGCATAACATAATGAACGTAACGATAACAGATACAAATTAATTTTCGCTTGCGATGGCTTCAAGGACCGCCTTCTATGTGTCGTAATACCAAGGAAAACATTGTTGAACCGCATTGAAAATTGTATGAGTGAAACCAGAGTGTATATCGAAATGACGCCTGATAGGGAGGAATAAATATATATAAAGCATATGTGCGTTTCCTCTCTTTGAAAATGTATTATCTTATAAAATTTATCATACCTTATTTGACTTTTTTATACATTCAACCTACCAAATAGGCAGGGGGATTGGATGGTTGTGATTTCAATCACCCATGACACGTGGAACAATAGAGTTGCCAATGCATTGCCACACCCTTCTTGGAGAGCCCCATATCATAGTAAGAAATACAACCGGGTACACCTCAGACAGAAGTTTAATCCATATTTTATAGGCGTGCGATGTGAAGTAACGCGCAAACTGTGTGGAGGATCGTGAAACGTTGCGAATGGTAGATTGAAAAAAAGGTGGGATAGATTCAACGTTTAAGTTCTTTTATTCTGAATTACATTTGTTCATTTATTCATTTTAACGTCAAAAAATAACTACACATAAAAATGATACGCTTTAACATGTATAATATTATTGTCGGTTATATTTATGGTATCAGCATTTTTATTGCTTAATAACGTATTCCGTTATACAAAACGATTTCGGAACCATCGTAAACTGTTTAAAGTTACAATTTCGATATGAACCGCCATTAAATGTTTTAATGCTTTTAAACAGCAATCAAAATATTTTACATTAAATTCATTACAACCATAAAGAGGTATCTTAAATGATATAACTATATATCTTAAAGGATTTTGCGCATAATTTGCCGCTTTATTACCATTTTATTCGAATACATTATACTTCAAAATTTTAATAGCTTTTTTTAAACTTATGATATCCATTACTGACCGGTGATAAGGATTTATTAAGAATACTGTTTAAAAAAAAACAACTTAAATATAATAATATTGCTATATGTTTAGTTATTTTTATATACAAATAAAACCATTTCTATTACATTTAAAGATAATTGTAGGTACGAAGGACTTTCGTCGCTTACGGATCTGAAAAACTTTCTTTGCTTCTTATATATTCGCCAGTCATCGTAGGTATTCACCTATTACAGGTAATCTTAACCTAGCCTTCATCTATAATAGTATGTCAATTATATGATTATCCTATAACTGGGTTGCCATATTCATTTTATGGATTTCCCCAAATATAGGTAACTTTATGAAGGTATTTTACAGGTAAAAATAACAATTCCAATGTTTTTAATCGCATAGGTATATTTTACAACTGCAGCGAGTATCGTTAATGGAGTTCGGTAGGAGCAAATGAACGGGGCTTTGCAAGACGTTAACAATTTATGGGCTCACTTCGCTCCCAGCTTTTAATGTCGTCAGTGTTGCCAGAATAATTAAAGCGGAACATGTCTCGCTGAGCGCTGCATAAATTAAAAAGTTTCACGCACTTTTTAATTTTTTGTTCGTCAACTTTCAGAACTTTAGTGACTTAAGATTTGCAAGTGAATTAAAAGCAATTTTTGTCAACAGAATTTAATAATTTCATAAGCTCTTTTTATGTGTTGCTTTGCGTATATCAACAAATATACTTTCTTTTGTTAAACACACATCTACATACGTATATCTATTGCACTCAGGACAAATGAATACGGTCATCACACAAATGGATATTCTTATTGGCAATCGAACCCATGACCTCCGGTATAGCGGCCAGGGCTTAACCGTTAGACCATGAGGTCAGTCCAAATTTTGAGGCTTCACAAGAATCTGGAGTGTGGTATTCGTGGTATTACATACAAATCTGCAGTGACCCCGCGCGGCTCAGGGGTGAATCCTAATGAAGCCTGCTTATCATTACAAATGGCGGAGGCTCCGGTCGGAGCGAGTTTAATTAATTTATGAATTAGAGGGACGCTGTCAAAATTTTCAACTTCAATCGAAAATTGTGAATTCAGTTTATTTTATATCACGTCAAAGTTAGCAGTAAGGGTACAGTCTGCCGCGCTGGCTAACTGTTTGATGGGCTGGCTTTATTTACTTTTGAAAGTGGACTGCTAAAATAATACTAATAATAATGTGAATAATTCCACAAACGGCTTTCTAAAGTAAGCAATTAAACGTCTTTGTTACTGTAACTGGACAGGTGATAAACGTTTTATTTATTTATATAAAGATACATGTATAATGCTTATATATTTTAAAACAACCAGTATATAGAACAACGAAAACTTTCTTCCCTTTCTTTCTTTTCTGTTTCTTTCTTATAATCACAGTTATTACACAGAATCCACGAGCACTGTTGTAACAGTCACTCTTTAAGCACTGCACACACGTTACAATACTGCATTGGTCTATTGTTAATCGAACCTGAAAACCGTGTGTACATCTCGTGCGATATCCAGCAGGCTCAATGTATCTTGCCGTCCGCGCGATAGCGGTGCGGTTTTATGATTATTACACTTTATAAAACAACGGTTACGCTCCCCGGGTTTATGGATTATAAATTTCATTAGCGTATGTTGTTGGACGATCGTGTTTATTGCCAGGGACACACGGTTCGGAAGGACGGGCAGCAATTGCAAGCTTCTATACCTTTGGTCTTTTGGCTTATGTTTACAATGTGGCGTCGATAATGTATCGAAAATTGATAGAAAATTCATGTTGCGACTCGAATTATGCTTCTATGAATATTTCCCTATAAGTGTTATGGTGAGGTGGAAGAATGTGTGACATATTTTATGCCCAATGTAACACAGATACAAGACGACTACAACAGCAATATCAGATACAGATATTATGTTTTTCGCCTGACGAACGCTCCGGCCGTGTGTATCGCGGGCTCGTACTATATGCAGGGTGGTTTACAACGCACATGTACATAGTTAGCTCCTACAATTAATTAGTTTGGTAGTTTTGTTTTGTTTCCCTTAAACGATACTGGAATACATCGCGACTGTGCGTTTAATGGCTCCTCTGTTTGATCATACAAATTTTCTCTATAAGGGGGGGAGGGGGAATTTGATACTAGCCCTAATTTTGATCTTGAATAACAACAACAATAATAATATTAATATGGCATTTGGTATTTGCCATTCTGTGCTTTCTACCTGCCCAAAAAGGACCTGGCGTGATGGTATGATAAAAATTATAATAACAAATTATTAATATATGGGGACAACTGTAAACTAAACTAGACGAAGGCTGTTATATAGTAATCAGACAACCAATAAACTACATAGGTACCTAGAATATAATGATTGTATACATTTTTTTATTTTTTATTATACCCAGACACAGAAGAAACAAAACTGTGCTCATCATACAAAATTTGTCTTAAGTAGTAATCAAACCAATGATCTCCAGTTTAGTAATCAATGTTTCGAACAACTACACCAATAGGCCTGGTAAATGGATGAAGTCTTGTTTTTCGATAACATTTTATCTGCAGCTGGACTCAATTGTACTTACACCCTGTATACGTGTACAGGGTGCGGTTAAAAGGTTCTATGCGGCCGTCCACGATCTGCATTTACTTTTACACAGCAATACGTTCGTTTTTAATTTTATTGCCGTGTTTTCACGGTGGCTTTAGCACTTACTGTAATTGTGTTTATGTAAGTACGAGTATGTAAAGGATATAAAAACGGTACGCGGCACTAAGTTTATGCAGACATTTGTAACGAATTAGTTTATTATTCAAGTATTCCTCGTTGAATTTGTAATTTACAAAATGTAGTGTAACACTCGTTAGGGATAAGGGGTTAAGATAACCCGTTCGAATGATATTTTGAAACCAGCCTCGGTATTCAGAATCTAGGTGCCTATAGACAAGATGACAAAAAGTATGACAACGAAAATTGACGATATTTTTTTAGTGCAGTTTTAGAAAAAATGAAGGCGAATATAAAAAAAAGTTTAGTTCAAGAATATATTGCTTGTGTAACTTTTAAAGTCGGAAAGCGCTGATGTATATTAGTGCTATATTTTTGGATGTTTCAAAAAGCGTCTTAACTACATAGAGACTCATTACAAAGGGTGGTTTAAAAACATCCCATAAACGCATTGGCTATTAACGCCTAACAAAAATTATATCATTTTAGTGTTATGGGGACATGCTCGTACTGCTCAAGGCTCCAGAAAAGCCAATTTTCATTTATAATAACAATATTTCCAAATTATTATCACAAATAGTTTGTGAAGATAGTATTAAAAGTCTACACAATAAATATAAATAAGACTTATATTGCACCAGTAGTCAAGAGAGGAGGCTCGCGCTAAGGCGCTTAATAAAATGAAAACTCCCGGCCTGTGCTAAGCTCAAATGAAGGAGATACTTTATAGCGTGCAGGCTCTTCGTTTATTTATGTGCGGACTTCGAGAATTTTTCAATAGATGAAATAGGTCGAAATTGTATATAATTTATATACTGGCGCACGATAAATACGAGACAGGACGATCATTCATATAGAGCTCTCTGTAACCCTTTTAAAGTATAAGTAAAGCCGAAGACAAAGACAAAGTCGTTTATTTGCACAAATATGGGTACATTTAAAGATGTTACAAAATTATGAGTTCAATCCATATTTTGCCTTTTACGGCGTACAGATAAGAGAGATAATCCTATAATTATAAATGATTTACTAGCATTTAGTTTTGATAATAAAGTAGCAGTGAGATTGTTGATTCAAATCATACAGAGTTCTCTGTCACCGTATTAAGTTATAAGGAGCAGTGAGATCGTTGATTCAAATCATATAGAGTTCTTTGTCATTCTTCTAAGTTATAAGTGGAAACTTACTTGACTGAATGACAGAAATAAAACGAAGAACATTATATTAATAATGCTCTTGAGCTATCCCATAAGAACGTCTCGGATTTTATTAAAGTACGCACACTTAAGTCCACTCCTGGGACTGTTCCATTCAAACTGGACTTATTTTTCTACACACCCAATCAAAAGTCATTCTTAAATTCGTCAGCTACCACACTAAAAATTTCTTCTTAACTTTTAACTAAAATCTCTACTGATATTATAAAGAGGAAAGATTTGATTTTTTGTATTGAATTGGCTCCGAAACAACTGGACCGATTTCAAAAATTCTTTTACCATTAGAATCCTACATGATCCATCAATCCTATTTAATATGGGAATAACAATGGGAATTGTTTTACTCCTAATTAAACGCGCGCGAATCCGCGAGCAGAAGCTAGTGTACTATATAAAATTACAAGTACGTGAATTTGAACACTAGACATCTGGACTCAGTGTAATATAATATTCAACTCAGCGGGCAACAATGCGGGAAGGACATTAGTTCTAATATACACCACTTAACCCATTTGGCACTGTTCCGTAAATCTTAGAGAACAGCTCCGTGTAAACGGACACTATGTTGCTTCAAGTCAAATACTGAAACGGCATTTGCTCGGAAAACATTTGGTGCTCACAGGTTCGATCTAGCTAGAGACAATAGCAAAAGGTCATACATGTATAATGCTAGTTCATCGTATGTCGGAATAGACAGACAGATTCGGAAATAAGAAGACATATCAAGCTTATACGAATAACAATTGCTATTGTTAAGAATAGTAACAAGAATATATCTTGTAAAAAGTAATTGCAGTTTTCGGTACACCTAGTATTCAAGAAACTGCAGATCTCTATAAATTTATCGTACAGTACGAGTATTAAACTGGATACGAAAATTTCGATTAAAATTTAAGATAAGAAAAATCCGATTTAATATTTTAAGATGTCGAGGCATATCTTAAAAATATTACACATTTTTAACGTGATCGAAGCCATATGATCATATTTATCATACATAAATAATTTAATAATTTTAGTATGTAATTTTGAATTTTGTACAATACTAAAGTTAATAAAAATAAATTCCAATTTTACAAAGCGAATTTCGATATAATTAATCACATCTTTTTCCTAATGTCAAAAAGTTGCAATGTGTAATTTTCCAAAACGTGTACCTATCCGGTTAGAAGCCCTCGAACATGTTAACTGATTGTAGCAGGAGCGCTTCATCGAATGATTGATCTCGTGTTGCGAACGGTTTTAGTTTGATTAGTTTGTCTACGTTTCACTAGCAACGTGGTCCATGTGGACGGTGCCTTACAAAGGCCTTTTGGGCAAAATTAAAAAGAATAACAAACTGCAAGGGAGTTATTATTAAATGTGCTTTATTACGACCTTATCTGGTAGTAAACGGGGCGTTGTCAAAGATGTACGACTAGAACGCTCGCCTTTAAAATGCCTATTCAGTATAACTTGAATAGGCATGGATTGAATAGGCATTTATAAGTATAGGGAAAAACAAACGACAGAGTTTCGATCTTTCTATTGTGATCATATCCGTAATAAGAAAAAGCTAGGTCAATTTATACCCTAACTAATATTTCCCTGCACTAACTACGCCAATGCAATTATTAATCGGTTAGATTTGAATCTGTGATACGATAATTAAAAACCTGCGATAGGTGGATTTTCTGACTAGACTTTAACTTTACAAAATTAAATACGAAACGTGCACTAGCAATGTTTAAAAAATGGTCAAGAATAATGTGAAATTTGTATTTTACCTAACATAATTAAAGCCTTCTGAAAATGCAATACACATGAAGCAAGGTGTGGTTGTAAATTATTATTTCGATCTCAATAAAATTCGATACAAAAATAATTATTATATTGATATTCTTACAATACTGATATTACTCTCAAGAAATATTTATTCACTTATTCTTTTCAGTAACGAATAGATACTTGATCAATATATTTTTTTGTATTTATAAATCAAGTTAAATATAAGGCATATAAATAGATGAACAATTTTTCCTTAAACAAGCTTATAACGAAGCAAATGTTATTGACACATAATCAGATGTGAAGTATATTTAAATTTACATTTACACATTTAAAATTCACTGGCGCAGCGTGGTGGATTATCGTCCGCAGTGTCCAGTAATTGGAAAAGAAAGGAGTTCAATCAACAGTTGAAACTGTTGGAATTAGTTTGTAATATTGTAAATTGTTTTATCACAGCATCAGACGTTTATGTTATAGTTTTAACCGGACTGCGGGCATGGTTGGCACGTTGCATCCGGAACTGAATGCTACCACCAAGTTCTAAACCAATAACAATATCTTTACAATAACAGTAATTATATAACCATGTCTTTGCATATGTTATTTTAATACATATGTTTATAATATTTTGCTCATACCCTTATATATTTGTGTGGAAAAAGTATTGTATGGCACAAATTTTTTAGTTATCAAATTTTATTAAAATAATTTTATATTCATTCCGTATATTATTTAGTTTTTTTGGGTAATACTACTATCATTTTAAAATTGTTTCGGTACCTAATAGTTCATACTAAAAAAAACACACCTAAACGACTTTCGCTTTTAACCCACAAAATTAGCAAATCAATGAAATATACTCGAATCCACATAATAAATAAACACAAACCTCAAATCTTGCATTGAGCCACTATAAAACACTTCACTGCACGTAACCGAAAATGCGCTCAGTGACAACACAAGACGTGCGTCGCCCGCGACGGTCGACGCGTAACTGAGCTGAAGTTCAGATCGTCTAGTGCATCTCAGTACACCCCTGCGCTGAACGCCTGGTAGGCCGGATCGACAATGTGGAAATTGCGCTGCGTTTTCCGGAAGCTTGCGGGGTTTTTTTTGTTTTTTTTTTTTAGCTTCACTACAAGCCAGTATTACAATTGAGACGATTCAGTGAAACTATTAAAATTTTATAGAAATAAAATATGAATTAAATTCATAAACGCTAGTGTTTCTGCTGATATACATTTATTTGTAAGATTAATCAAAAAACATTTTTAGCCCAAAAATATTTTGAAGTTCAACGCAAATATTTATTAACATCAATACCTGTAAAACAAAACAGAAAACCGAGCAAGCACTAATACTATACATAGATAAATATTTATATACACAGATTTGTATTGTCATCAAAGAACGTTTTTACATCGGAAAGGCGCGCAACGGTAAAGGATTGCAAATGAGGGGCAGGGGGGGGATGCTCGAAAAGCCAAAAGAGGGCTCCGAAACGCCAAATGAGTCGTCCCGTACTCCAGGTCTCTTTCTCCCTTTAATTAATAGAGGAAATTGCTTGTCCGAGTGCGGACCATCTCTAATTACTCGAAGCTCAAATCTCAACTCAAATCCGCCATTAGTCGAATTGTTTTTGTCGGCTATAATAAAAACGGGGCGGTAGCCGTGGCACTGCTTTCGCAGACATTGTAATTCCAAAATCTTTCGAAAAGACAAATTTTCATACAATCATTCCAATCCCCCGGTTTACCTAGTTAGGAATGGAATTTCCAAAATTCCTTTCTCAGTGCTTAGTTACGCTATATAAGGAAGCAATCTGCAAAATATTCGGATTCTAGATTCAGCGGTTTCGTATGTACGTTACTCTTTAGGTCACTCAGTCAGTTGTCTCAATTATTTTTTGTTTTTTACTTTTATTTTCTTAGAAGTATAATTATTATTGTAGTAATGAGATAAACAAAAAGATAAGATAAAAGATTAGCTATAACGTCTATAAATATAGGTATTAGGAACACACCGTGGGGGAACCTGCATCTTATACTGTTCAAAATCAGAACGTAGTCAGCGTGGTATACTGTGGCCTTAAGGCTTTCCAATTATAAGACGAAATTCGTGTCTAGTAGTAGAAAATAAAAGGCTTAATACTTTCTGGAACGTACTTAAATACAACAAAATGCGAGCAAAAATTTATCTATTACTTTTGGCAACGAGTTTCCATAGATGGAAACTTAATACACTAACTTAGCACACAAAGTTTGCGGTTTGCACTAAGTTAGTGAAACTTTACACTAAGCCCGGGATTTATGCAAAGTTCAAGGTACTCTACTTAATGATAATGATATAATTTTGAGAAAACCCTATTTTTATCGTTTCAAAGCGTTAAGTTTAGATATTTTAAAATATATTTTATTATTAGATACAGCAGAACTGGAAATATTACATAGAAATATTATATTAAGTACTCATTATACATACATACATAGGAGGAAAACATTTTTTTTTTAATTTAATCGTCATAGTAATCTTGAGGGAAAAAATATTCTTTCTTATCTTAAAATCGAACTGTGTATTAATTGTATACCATTTTGCTAAATGTCATAAACAGACAGATTTACTATACCCGTAACTATACAATTTCAAAATTGGGCGGAGCCTATACTATAATGACCAGACTGATAAAGCACGTACATAGATTTCTAACACACGCAAACATTTCTTCTGGAAGGTAATCGAACCCACGACTTCGGCTCAACAGGTTGCATCAGTAACAACTAAACCAACGCCCCAATACTTAATATCATTCAAACAATGCCAATAGAAATTCTTATAAACTCACCCGAACACTGCATTGATAGGATCTGACGGGTGAAGGACATTACAAAGCAGCAACGTAATTGGCCGTAAGTACGCGGGGTGCGGCTTTGTGTCGCCAATTACTTTTTCTATTAAACTTTGTTATCTGCGGCTCCGCAGCACATTGTATTCCGAAACTGGAGTGACGCAAATGGCGTTTTCATTGTCCCCGCTATCGACTTTGGCTTTGTGAAATTGAACTGTGCAATGTGTTTAGTGGTTAGGTTCCTACCGTACATCGTCGTAAGACATTTAAGAAAATGTTATCCCAAGTTCTTCTTCTTTTTCATACTTCAATATAATTCCAAAAATCTAACGATTTTAGACCTATTTAGATAGATATAGTGTAATAAAATCAAAACACAGATATAACAACAAGAAATTTAATTTTAAAACCGCTCATCAACCAATTTATTTAAATAGATAGAGTTTTAAACATAGAGTCTTAGAAAATTACGTAAATTAAGTTCCCTTAAATATCAGGTATCGCTAATAAAACATCGGAACTCTCCAAGGGCATCTAAATATGAATGGTAGAGCGATCATTGCTTCAGAAACGGACACCGCTCCCCAAAGTTCCCCCAACAAACATCAATGGCGCATTAAAGTCAGTTAAATTTGTTTGCATTATAATATTTACCTGTCCGCTGAACCATTTAATGCGTGCCCTAAGCGCTGAGGGATACGACCTCCGTAATGTACTGGCACATCATTCCAAACTTGTAACTGATTTTTATATTTCCAAGCTTACAACTGCGGCTCTACATTTTTCATCACGCCTTTATTATGAAGCCCGTAAGGTCTATAACGGAATGTGTTTTAACTGTCCAGCTGTAGAGTGGATTGGGGAAGGTAGTAGGAGGGTGATGCAAGATGCGTCCGCCCCACTAATAAGATCTCTTGACTCGTGGGAACGTTCGATTTATGGAGGTGGACAGTAGCCTGTACGACAGTACGTATCAAATCATATTTGCCAACTTTAGGGTGGAGTATGAAGTCTCTACATTTATGAACCAACAAAATCTGTTGGGTTGAACTGATTTTCACATTGACTAAAAGATATTTAAAAGCTAAAACAAACTGGTATATGACAAATAAACATATATTACTTAGAATGCTCTACTGCTACCACTGCATAGTAAATTTATGGTCTCGGTCTCAAGGGAGAGAAACTAAATGTTTGATATGTTTTACTTACTATGCTCAGCTAAACAATTGTAATTAAGAGACTTGAGATCTCTATAAAGTCATCGTCATGCTCCCATGCAGTGCGCATAGCGACTCTACATACAACTCTACCTTATATGTACAAGTGTTCACCTTAAGTTTCAGAATAAACGCAAAAAATATATCTCATTTTATTAAACGAAAATAAAATATGATAATGTGGATAAAAACAGTTAAGCGTTTGCAACTCTACATTACACAAGTCTTTTAAGCAAAAGCGCATTGCAATAATGTTATCGTTAATGTAATCCCGCTGAAATTATCCCAAAGCTTTGCATAGAACTCATTTCTCTCGTGCCACACAAAGTTTCTAATACACACATAAACGCATATGTATATGCACATTTTAATTGACTGCTATATCCCTAACCAGATTATCGCGGACGAAAGACCAAGAGATTAAGGCGATTGTATTATATACAACGAGAAGCGATACTTAGCGATAAGGTAAACATGCGTCCAAACATTTTGTTTAGTAAGAAATCGATAAGATGGGATAATACGAAACACGAAACGATAATGCAACAAATGATGCAAGTGAAGTATTAATTAAGTATTAACATTCTCACACACGACCGTCCGATCAAGTACTAGGCAGTCTGTACAATGATCACCAAACAGCTGAACACACGTACTACTCATATATAGTACTGATATAGATATTTTTATAACACCCACATATGAACACAAATCTGGAATCGATTCCACGATAAGCTGCATAACAGTTAGTGTGTCTAACAACTAAACAAAGACTCCAATCGAATATAGGTTTAAATTGCTTTGTTATCAGTAATTAGCATGCCGAAATATGTTAATCAATTTAATTGGTAAAATACCAGGAATATAATAATTTCCAATCGCTAACCCCGTCAAACTAAGACAGGTGCATTACCCCGAGTTCTTTTAATAGAGAGGTTTAAATCCTCCCCCAAAATGGAAATTGCGTGTAAACTTTCCGGTGAATTTGGAAATCGGTTTTTTTTATTTTATTCACCGCTTGTATTTTTTGACGTACAGTCAGCAAATGACGCATAGTGAGTAGTGGTGGTGTTGAACCTGACTGCGAAATCGGAGGTAGTAGGTTCGATTCCTACCCAGCAAAAATCTTAATGTGTTCAGCACATTTGTTTGTTCCATGTTTGCGTGTAACAGAAATATTATAGTTTGCACTTAAAAATGTATTTTAGGCATGCATGGAATTCTCCCTATAGTTATAACTATTACTATAACTTTGTTTTTGTACTAAAAAATTATTCAAAATCATTTGATAAAATATTAATAAACATTATTAATTCGGTTTAGATGCATAAACATTCTCAGAGCATTATACAGGGCCGGTAATGATGAATGACTCATGAATATGTACCAACGTTAAGGAGGGTTCCACCCAAGGTTTCAGTTGATCTGCTAATATTAAATTTTAACACCTGAGTTGTAGTATAACATCACCTTGATATCATACAGATATAAATAAGGACAGAGATATTTGGCGCTCAATGCTTTCCGCTTGCCCCGTTAGGGATCTGGCGTGATGGTATAATAATAATAATTTAAAAAGTGATGATGAAAGAGCGCTCAAGAGTTTTGAGGGCCATCCATCTTTATTTAGTTACATCCGTCGCAACCAACGCTGACAAGTCGCAAATTGATGGATGAAAACCATGAAAGCCTCACCGAGCACCATTTGTTGTGAAAATGTGAAATTTGCTACTCTTTTTCCCATATATGACATTGGTTATTATAATTTTAGCGAATGTGGGTAGATTCATCTATTCACATTTACTCTGGATTTCTTCATTAAATAAGCGACATACAGCAAATTTCCTATAGACACTTGCATATTGGATTCTACTCGTTTTGGAGAATGGTCAAAAAAAGGTAATAAATAATAATTACCTTTGAAGAATCCACGCACATGCTTCTCAAACTTTAATTCGAATCAAGAATCATGGAATGTACCTGAAACAGAAAATCGTTGTTATTTTAGGGTTATTGCATAAATTACGAAGACCACAATCTATCGACATGTCGGGGACGCAAGCAGACTGCCTAATATCTCCTAGGGGATACCTTCTATGTCGTCGAGGAGAAATCAGTGACTACATGTTACTGAGTGATTCATTGCAAGAAGATTTCATACTGTCAATATGACGTCGATTTGACTACCTTACAGGACTAAATATAGTTTTTCTACTTTAAGATCCAATTCCTCCCACTGAAGTAAATCCTATAAAGTTACCATTACATTTTAAGAATATTTTATATCACGTTACATTAAGACCTATTCAGTATAACTAATATTGTGAATAAGATTTACTTTACTATAACAAAAACTAACATTTGACGTCAAATCAAAACATAATTTAAAATACCCAAACCCAGAAACGTAATACCGTTTGAACAAAGACTTCATTCATTTACCACAACTGGCAATAATCGTTTTTGTCTCTCTCTTCTCTAGCTATATCCCGCATGATGATGGGGTTAGCTTCCCTAACTCTTTTCCACCACTTAGCCCTAAAAGCCGGGTTTGAACACTTGCCACATCAACATTTCTTTGATACTCCATCTTTCCACTTTGTTTTGCTGGCAATGAAAGTTTATTTTTCATTTATTTTACATCGTTCCATGAGTGTACACTTCGACAAATTGATATCTAGCGAATGTGCTCAAAGTGGAGCGGGGCTACTGGAGTGACAGGGCCAACGTGGATCTTAAGGCGGAAATAATAAAAATGGCCGCTTGAGGAAAATGACAAGCCAAATGCCACGCGTCAGGAGACAGGATGCGAGGGCGCTGCCAACTGAGGCGGGTTTAATTCGAAATTGGCCTGTAGCGGCGCGTTTACGTTTTTGGCACTCAGTTTAATATCAATCGTTTTGGGAAACGGACGAGACAATAAAGGAATTGTGGGCAGGTTCTTGTCTTCGTTTCACGAGCTACGATGATTTCGTTTGAAATGAGTTTACCGGTAACCTTTGATGGCTTTTATGTTCCTTAAATAGGATTTAGACTTATTTGCGTCCATTTGATATGCCATTTTATAGTAATCACAAGATCATTCAAGAAGTAGCTTGCGTGACTTATTTTGAGTGACAGTTATATTTGTAAGTTGCCTAAGATCACATCAGTGCCAATATTTCAATTCATTTGCATGGATCACGATTTAGACTATCTAAGAATATTTCAACCAAGTATGGTTGAAATATTAGTAAGCTTATACGTTATAGGTTCAAATTCCACGACAAATATTTGATTGACGCACACAATTATTTATTACGTCTGTGTTTGGTTTTGTTTCAAACACTTTTATTGTTATTCTGCGGAATTAGGGTTATTTCAATCAATAACAATTGGGACGGTTACTATATAACACAATCTGCGAGTACTTAACTGGACATAAGATGCCAGCGTGCAAAATTGTCTCAAGAAGAGATTATATGTAATCTAATTCGGTACAATGAAATGGTAATGAACGATTTATATACCGAACCCCGTTGTTTATCTCCAGTTTCGCCGGCTTAGTTTCGAATGGCCGCCGGAGGCGTAAAAACCGAGGCGGCTCAACGAAACGCAAAGAAAACACCGAGCCGAACAAACAGCCCGCTGTAATATCAAAATGTGCTTCCAATACATTTACGACTCTAGCCACATTGTTCTATTGTACTTAGTAATAATAATAATTCTGTAATTAAGCTTTGGGTGCGAAATTAATAGAAGAACTGTCCCAAAATCTATTTGTATAATAACCAGCGCAAAGTAGCGAAGGACAAATTAGGACGTCAGGTTTTCAAGGATACTTGTCAGTGTCGATGCTTTGTGCCTATCCCGCAAGGGACGTGGCGTGAGTACACCAATGACCAAAAAGGGGGTGTTATAGACACGACCGTTTTTGGTACGTGAATAACCTCGTAGCTGCAGATGTACTGGCACCGTCGTTCAAATTCAAATTCAAATTCAAATGGTTTTATTCATTATAAGGTACATACATACACTTAATGAAAGTCATGTTTCAGTTATCATACTTCGGCTTTGTTGATTCTGTCGGCCGCATTCATTATTTTCCGTTGCCTATCGTAATGAATTCTTTGATTCTTTAACTGTCCAGTGGTATAATTTAATTTTAGGTGGGGATGATAGATATACATATGTATAGCTGCAACACGAAACTGTATCGCCCGATTTTGTTGTCGTTCGTTTTTTTGGATCGCGTCCCTATGGAAATGATTTTAAAGACGTTATTCACGTCAAAAAGAACCCTAATAGAACGGTATAAGTATTATAATAACAATTATACTTTATATTTCTAGTAATTTGTATTCCTAAGTGCGTTAACCTATTTACTCTGCGAACTAAGAGTGACGGGGTCAATTAACTAGAAATAGTAAACTGATCTGTTTCAAAGTTCTATTCACACAATTGTCCTATTTTTTTAAATTCCTGTTAATATGTACCTACTGAATTAAAAAAAAAAAACTTGTCTAACAAGGAACCTTTTTGATGTATTGGTCATTGATCGTGATGATTGGAGCTGGTTGCTAAGAAGAGAGTTATGGGTTCGATTCCCACCTGATACAAATATTACGTACTGCATTACGCTTAAATATATAAATCGTAGAAGAAAATGTCCCAATTCCTTATTATATCTCTACCAATCAATCCAGAGAACGCTACGGGTTACCATAATGGGGATGACTAAGTTTAGGAAACTCGATTACAAAAGTATCATATTTTGTTTTTAGATACCCGCCCATATTATAGGGTAATTAATTAATATTAAATGTAAACTAACAATACTAACATAGTAATAAGGAAAATTGTTACTAACACACTAACACATAAAGTATGGATCAATGGTCTGAAAATAAAAAATAAAAATCCTATGGATTGGTGATAAAATTGATGAGACGTTTCAAAAACCCACGAAACGCGAAACTCCGAAGCTTTCCACTGACCACTGCGCCTGTTTCGAACATCGGGCTCACGTGAACGCGAACCGCAGAAACGTCCGACCGAAACGGGTGAAACTTTTTAAGTGCTCGCCAAAAAAGCTGCGGGCAACAGATGCAATTAAATCGCAAGGCAAAAAACTTTCCAAATCATGAATCATTGTCGCAAATTTATGTCCGCCGAATGCCATGTTCGACCCTGGGGGCACCCCGTCCTTGTTTTTGCCCCGGGGCACCCGATAATCCGGGGCTGTTACAAATGCGCCGGGATTTTGTGACACTCTAGGGGCGATGTGATAAGTGCTACCACTTAAATATACATACAATATTATATAGTTGTACCCAAAACCGTGATTACTTGAAACACGATATAAGTATTTACACTGTTATCGGGACTTGATTGTTTAATACGTTCCATTTAAAATTGATTAGATTATTTTGAATAGTGAGGTATTAAAAAATAATAGTGTTTTTCTACTTACTTTTTATAATCACAAACGATAGAAGAAATGATTCGAGTTTTAGCTCCGGCAAAGATCCTCGCATACAAAACCATTTGTATGTTGATATTCATACACGTTTATTATACGGACAGCTTATGTGTATCAATAACAGTGCTTCAAGTCTATAATTAATTGAATGGCATGATTGATACCCACCCCATTCGCAGTTATTATATTCTTTTAAATTCTTTTATGCCAATATTTATACAAAACTTGCTTTGTATAAGATTCGATTACATTTTAAGCCATCTGTCCACCGGAATATAGTTTCTGTCTAAATGTCTAAAGGTATCCTATTACCGGAATCTTTTATATCCCTCCAAGTCGAACTAACCTTCTCAAATATTCCCCCTTACCTAGAGTCTGTTCGCATTATAACGAAATATGTAAAAAAGTCGCAGATATAGACATTTTTCACGACACGTACCCAAAGTTTAAACGTAAATTGTGTTCATACTTTATTAAATATAATTAGCTGATTCCATTGTCACTATAATTGTATATTTTGTTGTTGTATTAATTGTTATTGTTTATTATATTGCAACTAGCAATGCACGTGTGTTCAGTGAATGTTGTACACCCCTGTAACTGGCATACATACCAGTTCCTTGTGCCTATTTTAATGTAATTTTTGTGAATGTTCTGTGTGTTATGCTGTTGGAGTGTCAAATAAATAAATAAAAAAATAAAAATCAACGTTTTATAAGTATCTATACTAGTAAAAAGACTTACAGAACTTTGACGGACAATTTAATACACTTCGCTATGAATGCTCAGAATTCTCAGGTTGACCAAGATTTCCTTGCTTACAATTAATACCGGCTCTTTTTCACATTAGTAAAGACACCGAGCCATATTTTTTTTTCACCCTTTTAATGGTTCACTGCTGGACCGGGTCTCCTCTTAAAATCCGGATTTAGGCCATAGTCCACCACGTTGGCCAAATGCGGATTGGTAGACAATAGTAGCCATAAGATTACAGTTCATGAATGCTTGATAAAATATGAATAAGCATTGCCTATATAAAATATCTATCAGCGAATCGCGTTATTAAATACTGTTCCTGTCGATTGAATATGTGCGAATATGAGTGTCCATATGTAATCGACACACTTGCACTTTTAGCCATAAAGGCAGTTTGATAAAAACGGCATAATTGAGCGCCAATTCACATTGCAAGTGCACATTGATTATCCTTATAGTACTGCGTACACGAATATTAACAGTTTTATTAAAACGAATAAAGTTCAGCTTTCACCAAAAAAAATCAAAAAGTAAAAAGAAGAGGTAAAATATTTGTCTATGAATATTTGGAAAGTCTGTTACATACGAGTACATTCATGCCTAACGTATCGTTTCTTGAAAACTAGTGTGACTGCTAGACGCAAACAAGTTTCATGTTGAGACGATATTGGTTTTAGTAATATTGTGCTTTTATCTGAGTCCTAACATTGTCAAAGTTTATTAAATAACAGCTGTTATAGATTCCTTCATAGTATTTTGGCCTCAAAACTAATATATTGAAATTGCAAACAATCATTATTCTTTCTTTGGCAATTGCAAGCTATACTTAACTTAAGTGCATGTGCAATATGTTTGATTTAAACGGAATTTCCACCATAAGACAGAAAGTGCTATAATGGAATATATGCGTTTTAAGGCAAAGTTAGTAAATATTGTAAATACGAAAGTAAGATATTTTTATTTGTTTTACTTTCACACCTTTACGGCTAAAACGTTCTGCGTGATTTGCATACTTTTCGTGAACTTGCATAAGCAACCTAAATATGCAAATTACATATACTCACAGACACTCTTATTTTCTATATGGATGGGCCTCTGCCATGGCATTTGCATCCCTAGTGATTCCGGATATCCGATATACTTCATTCGTCTCCAAGTTCAGGAACTACGCAAATATGTATTATCTAAATTCAGAATATTTGTCTCCATAACCACATAATCATGATATAAGGAGTGTGACATCGGCTGGAGCCATCAGGTCATTCCCGTGCCGTTTCGTCATAGTGTCTGCGCTAATATTTTATTTTTCTCTCCCTTACAATTTCAATTCTGAACTGCAACACTAACGTTGAAAATCTTGTTAACACTTGGTTCTATTTTCATTTACTCTCATTTTATACAGATGGGTGGTGAAATCTTCAACGGTACAAAGTTTTTATTATATACATAATCTTTAACATAACATACATACATATTCGTTTAGAGTATGAAATTAGTGTTAATAAAATATACGCTTTTATTCATCACATAATCATTCAAGACTACTGTGTAAGTTACGTCGGATTAATAAATGGTGAATTAATTCGTAGTACAAACATATCTATTGGTTAAAGTAACAGTCTGATGATAGCCGGCGGCATATGCTTTGATATAAATCGTGAGAGCGGATGCCGCTAAAGTGACTAACAAGCGAGGATGTTACCGATCGTGCTAAATAATTTCACTACACGTACTGACAACGAACCATAAAGTCAGCTGTACTTTATGCTTATTTCGGTTTTACTTGTAATATTGTCTACAGAAATAGAGAAGAAGCGAGAGAAACTAAACGATCGAGCACGGAATAAATGTTGAAGCTTTCTTTTGTAACGATTCATGATTAGTACATAATATGTACATATTACTAAGGAGAATTTATATAAGCTTGTGATATTCACATTAAGTTCCCATATGACAGCCAGTTGGAAATTAATCCAACTTATTTACACTTTAGCCAAATATCGGTGCCGGAAGACCTAACGATGTCGTCATTGACGCGTAGGCGTCAATTTAGATATGAATGTGGTAATCTTTAACGTCGCCTCTACACTTTGTATACCCACACGAAATCCATGCCTGCTGAATAAAGAAATTTCAAAATAAAAAAAATCTCCGAGTATTCAATGCTTTGTATTAATTATTTTTTAATAATAAAATACTTTATCGACATAAACGTTATTTATTTGACTATCCCGCTACCGCATTATGCAGAAATCCAAATGTACCTGCTTAATAGACATACTGTACATACCCAATATGTTTTGTATAAGTCTCTCTGTTGTCTTTCATACGTTTCGGTTTAGTCTATCAATTTCAGTGTATTTTTAGTGTATGCATACATATGCAATATTAGACATTATTATCACGTGTTAATTATTCACTAATGATATGCTTATTTTTACTGTCCAAATATTCTTATTATAGTTTGAATTGTATTACCTATATGTATTTAGAGTTCAATAGTATATTTTCAGTATTGGACATAACATTTAACGGGTGTATTACATAATATTTGAACTACCATACATAATTATTCACAATTAATGTCATAGATAAAATACCTGAATATCAATATACTCCAATTCAATTTGAATATATACCGTTATCTAGGTTTAATCCTAAAACAATTGACTTTCAGTGTATACTCTTAAATAATGCCATCTTAAAAATATAATTTCTGTCACCCCTGCTGAGATTTTTTGTGATAGGATTAACATTCCTGCAGAATTAAGGTCAAATGTAAAAAATCAGTTGCGAAGTTACTTGAAAACTGTGAAAAAGGTTTCTTATTTTTATTTCGACGAAGTAAACAAATCAGAAGTAGCGCCGGTGACACGCTTAGAACTCGAAACTTTTTCTGGTTGTTTGAAAATCGAGTTCCAGTATTTAAAAGTTTGTGTTAATTGCGACTAAAAATAGTTTTTAGCAGTTATTGGCTCGATGCCCACATATCAATCAAAAGGTTTCATAATCAGTTCTTGTGTGAGAATATGTTTACAAGTTCTTTTTTAGTTTTTAGTTCATCAAATATAATCGAAGTTAATTTGCTGTAAACATGAGTTCAACAGATAAACACGAAAAACCAATAAATTGACGTCATATCATTGCTAAAATTGGACGTTCAAGCATGTTTATTTGCAATAATATTCAATGTTACATATCTTTACTACTTACATGATTGTCGCTGTCCATTTCATAACAGCTTATCACTTTTACGAGTAGTACGACTCTCCATATCAACAATGCGTGCACGTAGTGTTTGGGCAGCTGGGTTACAACGATTTGTAAATCTGAAACAATTGCCATACAATATCTTAATGATACATTATCCGATAAATATATATGCATGTGCGGAATTATAAAAAATATGGCGCTGCAGTAACCTGAAGTTATGCCGTGTATGTACAAAATGAAAAAATCTACCTTAACTTTACTTTTATCACAAATGATCACGACCCTTATAAGACGGTTTTTTGTAAGAGGGTGTCGATGGATCAATATTGTCAGGGTGCTGACGGAGAGAAAGAAGATCCACTTCTCACACAAACCCGACTATGGTATAAACCGCCCGATGCCTGTTCTTTCTACGTTCAACCGGATGCTCCTTCTGTTCACAGTTATCGATGTAAACAAACACAAGGTTTTAAATATACACTAGGACGGAACTATAGAATACATCGAAGCGCATCATATAGGATATCGTTTGTCAACATACACATTCAGTTTAACATTATTTAAGGAATTCTGGGAGCGGCGTCAACATCAATTGCGTTTATATTCAACGAAATCAAACAAATGAATACTAATTAAAGGAAAAGGTTTATAAAAATATTAGCACTCATAATTTTCGAGATATGTAAATGGCTATTAGAAACAATGAATGATGAAAGTATGACAAAGAAGATATGCAACGCGAGTGTTGATGGACCTAGGTACTGAGGGACACCAAGACGGTCCTATCACGGTCCTATCCTATCACAAATAGGTCAGACACTCGCTGACGGGGGAGTCAAGAGTCTCCGAAACCGGCGTGTATGCTTGAGGATTAATGGATGTGGATGTAGCACGACAGGTTTGTAAGGACAGAGATATTTGGCACTCGGTGCTTTCTGCCTACCCCGTTGGGGACCTGGCGTGATGGTTATGTATGTATGTACATATTATGCTATGTTAATAGAGAATAATTCGTGTCAGTCAAAGGTGACAAGGGTTCAACGCATACCGAGGATAATCAGTTAAGAACGGTGCGTATTATATATTCTGCACTGTTGCTATGCCAAATGGTCCAAAGGTTAAGTTGTGTCACTGCCGCCATAACAGACGTGCGCGATAACTCCGGATAAGCGGGTTCGTGTATTTGTAGTTTCGTAGGTATATCGCTAAGGCAAATATGCACAAGAGGTTTGTTGGAAAAGTAGGTATATCAGTTGGAGAAAAACTGAGCCAGTATGAAACAACTATGCAAATGTGCTCGGGCAATACATATTTTCATATTTACTAATCAACTTTTGGCCGTTGACCGTCCGAAGAGGGTAGGTAAACTATTTAAAAAACTTTGTTTTATTTCATGATTAAAATCTGTTTTCCAATATTAGGTATAGATTCAGTACTAAATTTTGTTAATGAATAATTACCCCGTTTATTTAATTATGATAGTCGAGCCTGAGGGGATAACGACAACAATATTTATGTTTTTTTTATGGGAATTAGACAGCCCGCACCAAAAAATCCACTTTTGCCAAAAGTCTTACCATTTAAGTTTTTGTTCCATTCTTACCCTAATACCCTTAACAAAGATAACAGCTACCGGCACACGAAATTAATCGTTAGAATCATTTATGCGAGAAGAGCAAACGAAACAAATATAAGAACACAAACGCTTACAACATTTTTTTCCAGTTTCTGTCATCTGTAACGAACATAGCAATTACAATTTTAAAAAAATATATGTGCAGATTTAACAGTAGCCATAATTTTATTGCTCTGTGCAGTTACTTCACCAGAATATTTTATTCGTTTGTTTAATTTGGATTTATATGACAATCCAAATAACTTATTACAGGTGCAAACTTCGCAATACATCATAATTACGAGCTCTTAAAACGTTGCGTACATTCCCTTGTAGTCGGCCTTAGTTGCGAAATGCGAGGATAATGTACACGACAATCGTTGCAATCGACCCAGTTATATGGCCTGTTTAAAAATAGATTCTCACTATTATACCGCAAATGCTTAAGTTTATCGTGGATAGTTTTACATAATTATATAAATACTTTTACATATAACATTACAATTACAAGCAATATGGATAAGCAGTTTCTTATTATATTAAACCAGTATAACTTACAATTAAAGGTACCCAAACATACTCCTACCAAAACACTCTTGTAAAATGAGTGCTAAGGTCCTATCAATCTCGCTCTCCTAAAGTAGCTGCTTAGATTTAAAAATTATAAATATTCTGCTTTCACGTTTATTATCAATAAATAACATGCCCAACAAAAAAATAAACATAAATAAATAAATAACTTCTCACTAGGATACTCCTATCAGTACGTACCTATTATATGTACACATTGATTTTACGTGCCGAAACTTTACGAAGCGAGCGTAAAAACAGTGGGATCAGACCTAAGAAACACCTGGCTAACCGCGAAACCAGCAACGTTGATGAGTCACCGACAGAAATACCATAATAAAAGTGACTCGGCGCGTCCACATGACGCAATGTGTTTCTGTTAGAATGTTTATAAGCTCACAAAACACGACCGTTGAGTTCAAAAAATAAAAGAAAGCTCAATGAATACGATAGAGACCAGACAGAGTAAACTGCGAACTCTGTGATGAAATACCTTAACGGGTTCAGATATTCGATAAAACAGTAATGCATTTATCATTTTGAATATCAATGGTGTTGAATCTATAGCACAATCTGACGCTGGTAGAACAAATTGATTTACAAATCTGTGGCGAATGCACACATGCAAGACGTATGCACGAATATATTATGAATTTCACCTATAAAAAATATTTGCTTTTTTTATTTGCATAATATTTCTATTACATTAAAGTAGGAGCAAAAAAGTTTTTGATTTTAATAAGTTTATCTTTCGAGTAATTCAGTTGCATGAGATCCAAACATGTGTTAAATTCTAATGAAATATTACACATCAAAGTGTAGGTAGGTAGGCATAATTTCATGAAGTCTTAGAAGGTTTACGGGCCACTGCAAGACAAAAATAAATAGGTCATCGACTTCGACGATATTACGCGTTTATTCCCATTTTTGTAGGTGGATGTAAACTTCCCACGGCAATCTGGCACCTTTCAACTTAATCTGTCTAAGCAACGTTTACTTAGTAAAGTTTTAATTAAAACGTCGCCGTGTACCTAAGGAACAGTTAGCTAGCCTTCATGTGTTTTACTATTTTCTCACTTATGTAGGCATAATTATGTACTTGACGACGACATGGGGTTGCATTGAAACATCAATTGTCCGTATCAAGAGTCGTAAGTGAATACATAATATGTATTCAGATTTAATTTCTGTTATTTTATGTGGTAACCACCAGCATACTGTACACAAAAAATATTTATCACTATTAAACCTCATAATAAATATGAAATTTATACAGAATAAGTTAAGGTAATATATTGGTAATAATAGCATGGTATTAAATTTCTATCAAAATATAGTTTTCGCGTTGGGAGTTAGTCAATTGAAATAGTGTGCTATTTATTTAATGACTTTCCGCAACTTAGCGCCGCAACGTCTATAAATGGCTTTTTTTAAGTTGGCAATTTTCTGTTTATTGCCTGGGGTTTCATTTTCGTGGTTAATAATTTATTCAAAGTCGTTTTGAATAAATTTGTGTTACTAAACACAAATGTAAATTGTTACAAAGTTACATTGGATTATTTTTTTTTCCTTACGAGGAAAATTATACGTGGGCTTTGTTCTTTAACAAATCAGATGAATAATGAATATTCATATTTAAAATTTATAAATATCAATTAACATAAATATCAGTAAATAGTTACAGGTTTTATTATTTTTGTTATAAAACTATAAACAAAATAATTGAAAGAACAAGAAGTGGAAGAATTCTAAGAACAAAAGAATTGACATAGTTTGTGTTAGGTATTAGTGTTTAAGTAGGCCGTGCGTGCTTCAGCATAATGTAGAGCAGTTAAGCAACGACATTTTCTAACTGATATTCTATCACTCAGTGCACACACCAATTTGTCATTGCCTTTTAAGCATATCAAAAAATATTATTTCGATTCAATTCTCCTAAATCCGTATAAGTAGAATGTTACAGACAGTACACACAACATGTATAAACTGTAAAATTATCGAGTATTTAGCGGTTTCTACACCTCAATGTCATGACCCATTTCCTACATAAACGTTGAAACATTGAACATCACGGTATGAGTTGAGAGCGAGCAGAATCACTCAAAGAATTTTTCAAAAGATCTATTATCTCTTGTATATTGTTCAAACTGAAGCTCTATCTCTTAGAGCGTTAACGACGAAGCTGGAACTAATTTAATATTGAGCACGTATGATTTACTGACATACGATACCTAGTTTTAAATACTCGCTCCTAGCATACTTTCTGAATTTTGTTGTTCTATTCTTCATTAATAAGTTACCTATTCGTTAGCTGCATTTATATGATAGTTTGGTGGATTTCTACAAATTGAGATATCAGTTTATTTTTAATTACATCCACTCTCCTTAAGGTGCGTAATATTTCGATCGATGTGCAGAAAGGCAATCAATATTACTGACTGCCTGCCATTCTATTCTATTTTCAAGAAGATTAACACAAATTCATACTGTCATAAAAATTGTCTTATTTCTTCTGTTAATAAAAAATGCTGAACATCGGTGTACGTTTTACTAACTATATATGTATATTGTGATTTGGAGCTGAGCTTAAGCAACGGATGTTAATTAATTAGTACGTACCTGTGTGATCGTGTCATTATTTTACAAAAGTAACACATTTTTCCTTGTATTTATTTACTTTAATTTGTTTAAAAAGTACGGAGAGGGTAAAGAATTGAACGTTGCTAAGATAATAAGGTGCTTGTTGCTGTAATAATATTAATAAACATGATAACGATGGAACAATTTTTAAACGTTGGACCAAATGTTTTTGCTTCGTCAAAGATACCGAGTACCTAATTTATCATTTAAGTAGAAGAGAGGCTGCGGCAAATTATATTTTACAGGCCACCATTCAATCGGAACATGAATTCTTTATCATACAGAAAAAAATTACACAAACTCAGGTCATGAGGTAAATGTGGGGTTATCCCTATAAGTGATATCTTCGAGCTTACACGGCTTATTTGCTAAGAAAAACAATATAGACATACACACGCATATATATACCCATACGTAATATTAATAAATACCACGTCGATAGCTCTAGTTCAGTGAACAATCGATTAATGCCAAACTATTTGACTTAATGAACGTTATTTAATAGTGATCCTCATTTAATCCGTTACAAAGCCTCAGCCGCCAATTGCCGAAATATTCAGTTATTACGGGTTGTGACATTCAATTTACATTACATTTATAATGAGCAGCTGCAATAACAGCTTATCGTGTTTATCATATTGAAAATGTAGAATATAAGAAAAGGTTATGTCATGTTTACTTAATTGTAAAAGTTTCACAAATTTGAAAAAGTAGGTACCCATACTAATAAAAAAACATTTTATTTTTGTTGGCGCTGAAATATCTTTAAAACAACAAACAAGCTCTATATTACATTTACTACTTTACTTACTCAATATATACAATTACTTAACGATGTTGCGTAGCGTAACTTGTAGGTATGTACATAATATATCACATCGAAGGATCTTATAATATAAAAAACAAACAAAGCCATGCATTCCCAACAGGGTTTTTTTTACGAAATTACTTATTTTTTGCAAGTTTGATAATAAAAATTTTCTTAACGCTATTCCAAAATGTACCTTAAGATTTCATTTTAAAACACTAATTCTGTTTTTCAGAGAAAGATAATGAGTAGACGCGACTTTATTAAACAACTTAAGCATACACTACTATCTAAATACAAACAGAGAAGGCTACTGTTAACATGTATGCATAATACAATGCGTTTTTCTCTGAGCGTGGAAAAAAGACGAGAAACTTCGAAAGGCAGTTGTGAAAGTTACTCACGCGCAACGGAAGACGGCGGCTATGTAGGGTGCCCATGTGTGACCTGACATCTCTGAGAACTGCGGTTTACCGAACATGTACATATATATATATATATGAGCATGTTGTAAATATCCTGTGGGAATGACTCTGAGTTCCAACTGAAAATTTATATCTCTATCATGAGTGTGTGTTTATGAAAAAAAAAATGCTTATTGCGACAGCCAGACAACCAACGATGTTAGTAAGATAAGTTGCCAAAGGACGAAGCGAATAACCGAATATTTCCTTTTGTCATTGTTTTCAATTCTGCTTTGCAAATTTACCATTAGGCGCACCATGTAAAATTGATTGACAATTTTGAGCGGCATTGCATGATTAAAGATAACGAAGAAAGCAGCACTAGCCTCCATATTCTGCGAAACTGCTAATCGAATGTTATTACAGGTGTTAAACTAATCTGTACTTACATATATATAATATGTGTAGCTAATATTTGTTGTTAAGTAGATAGATATTACTACATTTTTTTTTCGACGACAGCAAATAAACTGTATGCACTTATTAAGCGACATGGACTCAAATCGGCCATTATTTCATATGCTCGAAAACATAAGTTGCTATGTTTATTGAATGACTATTATGCTATCGAATTTCTAATACCAAATTGTAATAGGTACGCTATATGCGATGAACGACTGTGCATCCGAAATGTCTTCTCTTATAAATTATTTATATTTCATGAGATTTTCATTGCCTATCAAAACGCCTTTATTTAATTTCCTCGACAAGCATTGGATACGGTGAGGTGAGTAAACTTACTGTTTCGAGGCTAAGCGAAACTGAACCGGAAAGCCGCTCTATTGGACATTAAAGCATTATAACCGAAAAGATAATAAAAGTACCTATTTCAAGATACATCAGAATCCTAATCATATCATATTCATCATCACCGTTTTGTATTATTTTTTTATTTTTTTAAATTACTTTATATTCTCTACCATCACAAAAATTTGCAAAATGTACCCAATTTTACCCTTAAAAAAAGGAAATATTTTTGAATATACTAATGTAATACTGTTCATGAATTTGCAGGAGGCGCCTTTTATGAACTTTTTTAACTAACATACATACGTAACCATCATGCCAGGTCCCCAACGGGCTAGGCAGAAAGCACGAACATGACTGTTGTTAAGGCCCTGATGGATGGGCGAGTAATAACACGGTTATATATACATATATAACGACGAACCGAGCTTGAGGCTCCTTAGTTTGTTTTATTTTTTACTCGGCTCGGCGTTCAAAACCGCGCGTCGCTTACGGCTGGCGAGCCGAGCCGTCAGCTTTCGGCGACCGCTGCATTGGATAGACGTCCGCGCCATTTTTTTAATAATGGATAAGAGAACACTCAGTCTGGATTTTATACTAGAATTGGTATATAGCTTACAAAAATGTTCTTGTTTATGGGAACGCCATCGCCGGAGTACAAAAACAAAGTCATTCAGGCTACTGTATAAATAATTGAAAATCGTAAAAAAAATATGAACCGAACTCAACTATAGCCGATATCAAGTAAAAAATTCAGGTATCTTTTTTTTCTGATTCCTTTGTATGTTATAGCGATGTAACATATAACTTCTGGTGAACACTACATTGTTGGCAGTGGGTGGTTGACGCGACTGTCTTGCTCGCTTGTCTATCAACACCAATGAGCCGCGAGTTAAACCGTCGTTGTTAAAACCGCGGTATACGGCTCGTACGTCGATCTCCCGTTTTAGCTTGTGGACATCTTCGTAAATAAATAAAAGTAGTTGACTTCTATTTGATGCAGTAAATTTTACAAATATGAGTACAATAGTAACTTTTAAAACTAGTGGATTTCTTACTAGTTTAACTGATGTCTACGGCTGCATATTGCCGATTATAAAACCTGCGCATTTTGCCCGCGTGTTAAGTATATTAATAAAAACAACTTAAGCTGTTTTAGTTCTATGACATGACAACATTATGCCTTTTCTAAGGTATTCACAATTAACAAACAACTTGGACCTAGTAACAACTATCACTATTGGTAATTACCTGCATGCTGTATGATTGCTTAAATTTAACTTGAATGTAAAGTTAAATCCTTTTCAGAATTTTGACATTTGGTTAATAATTATTATGAAGTCTCTCAATATAACTGTGTATGACATTTAAAAGTAAAAATTGATTATACATAATGGTAATGCTATTCACCATTGGTAATGGTCTCTACAATATTGAAATATTATTGCAATTGCATGGCCAGCCGCAGAACAGTAGGATGTTTGCCCATATATTTACAGTTATGTGGTATTTGGGGTGGGCATAACATCAAAATAGATGTTTCACACATTATAACTATCTATTTACAACCTGATAATAACTGCAAGTTATTGTGTTACACTGTATTTAGCACAGATACACAGTATTTATAATTTTAAAATGCCATCTTCTTTCTAACTAATTCCTTGAGACAATCTTCAGAGCATTACATCTCCACATATTAATAGTTTTTGAAGTGTGCGCTTTTGGTCGAAATGAGACTCTTTAGAGAATAACCTTAAACCATTTTTTGCACTCATTGAAAATCGACCTAGGAATAATTTACTCATTGGCTTATTACTTATTTCGCACAACCTGGAATTATTAGGAGTTATAATTTCAATTTCAAATTCATGCTCTACATAAAATCATTAATTTAAAAACACTGCACTTTTGGACATTAAGAGAAGTGTGTAAAAAGATACGAATACGATTATAGGTCATTTATTTTCAATTTACAGAATACTAAGCTCCTTGCATTGTTTGAATAGATAGATACTCTCTAAGATATTTTACACTTAAGGGACAAATTGATAAGCTACAGAAATGTTGCATGTTCTTTCATGTGCATTTGTTTTTACAGTAGTAGTATTGGAGCAATACTTCGATATACAAATCCAGTTCGCCGAAGGCGAAGGGTTAACGTAAAGATTACCGTTAGGCGAAGTTTGGAGAGGCGGAGGGCCCGTCTTTGTTACTTCTACGGTAACCTTGCTAGAGTGCGTTGAACTGTGTAGAAAAACATGGCCGTAGCATAATGGGTGCTATTGTATGCTTCCTAATATTATATCAAGACGTATATATAAAAGTTCTTTGTGTCATGTACACTGGCAGCCATTTAGGGTTCCATACCAGACTCGAAATACATATTATTAGACATGATTAAGTATTATTTATGTTTTGCTATTTATTATCTCTCCTAAAAGGACCTACATCTACCACACGGGCCCATGGCCAAGGGTGAAAGAATTTCCGGACTATTCTACAGGTGTTGAGTATTGCGTATTATTGTTATAAATATAAAAAAAATAAGAATCTCGAAAAAATGCATGATATGCATAAGTGCCTTTAAAAAGTACTACGGTTATGTTTGCGCGGAAAGAATGTTATGATGATTAAAGACGTTTTGCACAACGTCGTGGCGCATATTTCACTAATTACATTAGACACGCATTACAGCATACTGGTCCTTTGAACCTATACGTTTTGTCCCTGCAAAAACTACCTCAACGAGTTTACGCTAAAGAAGTTTTCAATTCAAAATCTTGTATTATAAATGGTAGTTTGAAATAAATGTAATTAAATAGAGAACTACAGTTGCATGAAATTTGTAAGTAATAACTACCTACGTCACAAATAACGGATAAGAAAACAAACTCGGTTCACTTCATTTTCACGACATCTATTGACAAATAATAGAACTATTTTTAAAACTACTATCGTTTCATTATCTATTTTACTATCCCACGACATCTAGGGATAAATAATGGAATGATTTTAACCACCGCAGCGCCCTGGTACTAGTATTCAATTCGCGACATCTATCGAAAAATAAAGGAATTATTTTAATAATATTCAGTATCATGTACATATGTTTCGTCAAACTATTACTAAACATAAAAAACTATTATTAGGCAAGACAAATAGTTTTATCTGAATTATTATTTGGGTACATGAAAACATTTTTCGTAAGTAGGTATTTCAAAAAATATTTTTCCTTTTACGGTGTACAAATTTTGATAATTAAAAAAAAATTAAGATTTACAATAATACCATAATACAATTTCGTATAACACTATAATAATAATACAATAATATTATAAGGAATAATATATATCTACACAATGACGAACAAAACAGATGACTTATTAACTGGTGTTTGCTCGCCTATTTCTGTAATCAATCTTCCAGAATTGGCCCAAACCAACCATAATTTCAAGATTAATTGGAGCTCCATTATACTGCTTTTGTAAGATTTGGTTTTATTGTTCTTTATCTTGAGACGGAAGAAGCAACTTCAACCATACAACCTCCCAATTCTCTTTCTATACTAGCCAGCAGCCATCCACGAATAAAATTCGAACATTGCAATAGCGAAATCGATTTTTTGTATCAATATTGTAGTAGTATTAAACAAAATTATTTTTTTGCTAAAAACAATAATAAATCCAGTATCCCAAAGAAATGTTTCTGTGGCAATTAAAATCACACAAAAGTTCGAAGCATTCCTTGACATCCAAATTGGCAAAACATCAATCTAAGGAATTTTTACTGTTGTTTCAGACATGTTACGAAATGGAGCGGTACCTCAAGGAAGAACCACGTGGAAAACGTCGAGATCCACCGGTAGTGGAAGAGTGGGCTAAAATCACTGGCGCTCCGGTCACTCCTCCGACACCTTCTCCGCCACCATTGCTACCTAAACTGGAACCTGCACCAGCTTTGGTACCCACACCAAAACTCTTAGTACCAGGTCAGAGAGTGCCGACAGCTCCAAGGTTGCCATCAACGCTCAAGTTCGGAAGTGTTCCGAGACTGCAAGCTGCGACCCCAAAATTAACAAGCACTTCAAAATTGCCAACTGCAGCAAAATTCAACAACATGCCGAAGCCAGCTACTACCGCAAAGTTCGGTACTACACCAAGGTTGCCTACAATACCCCGACTGTCTGCTGCTCCGAAGCTGACTAATGCTACGAGGGTGACAACTGCACTAAAGTTGACTGCCGCGCCGAAGCTGAATACCGCACCTAAACTAACTACCACAGCGAAACTGACTACTACACCTAAATTGGTTACTGCGCAGAAATTAAATTCTGCACCAAAATTGAACGTCGCGCCTAAGCTAGCCGCTTCATCGAAGCTGACCACACCTCCAAAGCTGACTACTGCGCCCAAGCTAATAAACCCGCCTCGGCTGAACGCCACGCCAAAATTTTCTCTCGCGACACCCCGAATAGCTAGCACGCTGTCGAGGTTACCTAATTTGACGTCAATTAAGAACGAGCCCGTAAGTGACTCCGATGAATCTAAAGGTAAGATATGTGCATTTAAAAATCTGTTAACGGTTTTTATCGAAACGTTGTGTACGATTACTAAGTTATCTATATAAGCATTATATACACATGGTAAGAAAATTACGGATGTTTATCAGCTGGGCAGTTTCTACACACAGGTATTTATTGGCCTATTTTGGAATCTCATTTGGCAATTATTATTACTGTTATTATGGTCTGACCGCAGCCAGACTAAGGCGAAATCGGAAATTATTGGATATACCTATTTTATGGGCGTTGGACCAACTGCGACTACGAATAAAATATAAGTATAGTGATAAAGTCCCATAATAAGAATGTATGACTTTCTGTCTGTCTCCTGCTAATGTGTATCCGAAAAGAACATTTTTAGACGCCATATTTGGTCCGATTTCCAGGTGAGCCCGTGAATCCCCCTGTAGCTGCCCGCCGGCCGCATGCGCCGCGCCATACCCACCCGCACGTTACAGACCCGCGCCGTCGCGTGCATCGTTGCGAGTTTCCCGCTTGTGACAAGGTCTATACCAAGAGCTCGCACCTCAAGGCACATAAGCGGACACACACTGGTAAGTTAGCAATATTTTTGCGAGTAAATACTTATTCTGAATTCTTAATCAGTTTGTATTATTAAAAATGGGACAACAAGATTACTTTGCCTTAATACTACACCGAGATAAAGTTTTACCATTTAAAGCTATTTCCAAGATTAAAACCGCAACCGACGTAATTGTAGTTTCCTTGTTCTTATATGTATAAGTACGTTATTGTGGTGTTGATTGTAATATTATATATTTTATGGTAACAAGTATCGACGAGTAGCTTACTCACGACGAATATGCTTTATGTGTAATAAACGCATACTTAACTGAATATATGCCCTTTAACGTTCTCTTTTCCGCAAATATTTAGGTAGATAAAACACAGAGCAGACGAAATACATTTGAAAATTACCTTTTTACATATTATAATGATGTCGAATAGAGCATTATAAGCTGTCTGTTACATTCTTTTGTGTTTTGAAAATAATTTGACGTAGAAAACATCGTTACATTTCAGGTGAGAAGCCGTACAAGTGCTCCTGGGAAGGTTGCGAGTGGCGGTTTGCCCGTTCCGACGAGCTCACCAGACATTACCGTAAACACACCGGCGCAAAACCGTTCCGTTGCCGCCATTGCGAGCGCTGTTTTTCACGCTCCGACCACCTCGCACTTCATGCGAAACGTCACACGTAGCCCGATAACCAACCTCCCGCGCCCCGCAAGCGCGATCGTGCTCGCGCAAAGCCTGCCAAGAAAAACACTACGGGGGCTAATTAAACAATTGACGCAGCGAGCGTCTATATCTGACATCAGAACAATTCTCTCTCTATAAGTTATTGTAATTTTGTTAACTTATAGAATTGAGTAATTCTAACGCACTACGTTATTTTCACTTACGTATATCTTTGACAATTGGGACGCTCGCTTTAGCTCGGGAGGTTCAAGTATTCGCAAAGCGTTACAAGCCAAAGAAATGTCGCTACAAACCGTAGCCGAGTCAACACTCATTGCACCTAATGCTTTAAAGTTATTTTTAATTCCTTTATTATATTTACGATTACAAAAAGTTAAAATCTCTAATATTTCGGCCTTTATAGTTGCGAATCTTTGTTGGAATAAGAAAACGTTTTATATTTGCCGTTGTTTATTATGTAAAATGTTTTTGTAAGCTTTGTGTATAGAGAGGTTTTATGCCGCATGGTCGCAAAGCGGCCGCGCGTCGAGTCTGTTGTGCCATCGTTCGCGGACGCGAGCGGGGCCCGCGCCCCTGTCGGCACAGGCAGCGGTCCCGCCCGTTTTTCCGTTAACCTGCATTTTAATACACGTGACATATATTATTTATTGAATCGCGGGACGTTCGGCAGATATTCCCACCGACGCCCAGCACAAACTTTAGTTAGTTTTAAGCTTAGAAGGATGTGCGTCGCGTTACCTGATGTTATGTCGGTATTTCAAAATAATCATGTTGTCCCTATTGCTTTACGTTTTATTGACATTTACGCGTATCAAATACCAACGTCACATTGTTTCGATGAAATAATTATAAAAATTCAATAATATAAATTGCAAGTGGCTATATTGAGATACCGATAGATTGTATGTTTATTTGTTAATTTTATACATTTATTTTAGGATTTATCATATTATGCGATGTAATTATGTTAACCTATCAATTTAACTCTTTCATTCCGATGATTCTATTTAGGTCTAATTTGAAGGTATCGATTAAGGGTGACTTATAGGGAGATTACTCCGCTTTGTTCTTTCCACAAATTTTATTGTAGTTACGTTAATACCTTTACACATATAGTTCAAGGAACCGGACCGTTTCCTGTTCCCCATATAAATTTTGTTACATGAATATACATATTTATACGGGTTTATAAATATTTATGAGAAGTATTTTATGAACCATTAATTTGCTATGTGTGTATAGGTGTATCAAAATAATTTAATCACACGTTGATTCTAAAGCACAGTCGCTATTTTTAGTTAAATTTCTAGAAATTTAATGACATTAATGCGTAATATCGCACCATGTTATAGACACTATCAATGTGTAGAAGGCTATAAGTATTTAGATTACTAACAAATATGAAAATCAAAACACGTGTCTAGATAAATTAATCCATTAATCGCTGTATAAAACTTATGCTTCTCTATTTTCTCTTTAGCAATAACTTACACATAGAGTGTAAGGGACGAAAATTAACTTCCTACAGAATATAATCCCAACAACTTGATGTCATATTTGATATTTTATCATATAGCACAAAGTCAGCAACCTAAGACAATAGCCTCGATGCTGTGTGAACACGCTCAAATTAGGTTTTAAAAATATGTGTATGTGCTAAAGGAAACACTAAAGAACTAGTTAATAATAAACGCTTGTTTTATATGAATTTTACGTATTAAACACAATTACATTTTAAGAACTATGACTGAAAAACTGCTACTGCCATATATAAAATATCTTTTTATGACGGCGTTTTACGGCTTGATAATTAAATGATATATACATCATATAAACTCATAATCGAAAATAATAATCAATCTGGACATGATACTGTAATGCGCATGCTCTTTGAAAACCATTAACGTATCTCGTGGGCCAACATACCAGTCTTCCCCATTTTTACATTCATATATTATAAGTTTCTTGGGCATGATTTCACGAACTTTGAATTATTTAAACAAAAAATTATAATAGATATTTTAAAATCTGAAACCTTCAGTCGTACCGGATTTTGTATTTATCGAAATCCTAACAGGGTTTATATACCAGGCATATTTATTATTGAATGTTCCAAGCATTCAACTTGTTCAAAGGTTAGTGTAAACAAAGTATGTTAAAGCTATTATTTGATAGTGTTAGATATTATTCTAATTGTGATATAATATAATAAGGGAATTTGGAAAGTACACAATCGGAATTAATACAAAACGCTGGTTGCTGACCGAGTCAAAGTCTCAAAAGTTATAATGCGGTGAGCGTCTTGTTGGCGTTAAGTATTTCATTTTCTGCTGCCCTAACTATTCCGCTGTTATTTGTGTTTATAATTTCATCATCCTCGAGAATAAATTACTGAAGCGAATAAGTTAGGAAATGTGACATGCATCTATGTATTTAAATGCGTATGAATGAATATATGTATGGTGGGTAGATTTGTGTACGTGAATTGAATAACGAATTTAAAAAAAATGTCACCCGTAATTGTTAATTAGGTTTCTATGTAATTTTATGTTCGCGGTATGAACATTATTTAAGTGCGAAACTTTAATAAATTTTAAAAGAATATGCTATACTTATTAAATTAATGTCTGTTGCATTACGAGGATGAGGTAAAATCATAATTGTAAGAGATATATTATTAAAAAAATGTGATTCATAATTTTATTCAGATTTAGTAGTCTAAATGTATTGAATGTTTTAGATAAACGGATGTCTGTGTAATAATATGCACGTGCTTGCTGCTGAGTGTGATGTGAGTAGATTATATTTATTATGAAAACGAAAATGCATGTGACTGATAATTGCATGTCGGTACAGTAGGAGTAGTCTAAATGATAAAGTATATGTGGTTAAATAAATATACCTATATTAATATAGAAAAATTTTTTGAAAGAAAAGTTGCGGCTGTGTACATCTGAATCAACCTGTAGATAGGATTAACTAAATGTGTGACCATTTTGTGCAATAAAAGCATGTGTATTCTGATGTATGTATGTCTGTATATTAGTTATTAACATACATATTTCATTACTTTTGTGATTATCATATGATCACTGTGATTCTTCTCGTTTTCTCATTATTTAATTACAATATTAATCACAACTTTTAGAATTCTATCCATTTGCTGAACGGCACAACTGCCACAGTAATTTATTAAAATAATTGTAATGCTGTAATTGTGTAGCTTATACACACAATTGTTAATGTGTCAAACGAAAAGCCAAATTCGTTTAATATAACTATTATACAGTTAAAAAGCACAGACAATTAGTTGATTATATTGAGGTAATCAATCACAAGTCGAAACTTACTATAATTTATATAGATGCTACACTAATATCTCTTAGAAAGTGTTTATTACTTTTGTATTTTGGAATACATATTTATAACTTTATTGAGTGAGTTTTTACATTTCCTACTTTAATGTAATATGGAAACCTTAAAGTTGAGTTGTATAAGTGGTATACAGAAACATATTTTAAAATTTTACCTCACTGGGACTATAATATCAGATATTTTCAGCGATATTTTTAGATTGTCATAATATTAATTTTTCAATTCCTACATTGTGTAATATTACGAATATTAATTTTTGGTGCATATATTAATGTACATATATATACATATACAAATACACTCATAGACATACATACTGAGTATGACACTTTTGTGCAAGTCAATGCCACAATTTTATTTACTGGCACTAAATTTGGTGTTATGGGAAACTATTGAAACAGTACAATCTTCTCTTAACCACGATTCTCAGAACGATTGCTGTTTGTGTATAACAGCTTTACACTAGTATTTAGTTTTAAATAAATCTTTTAGGTTTTACTTGCAAAGCAACTCAAATATTTAATTTTTATTATTATTCTGTACATATTTAATGCATGCTTTTAATATAATTACAATATGCACATTATTATCTTTAAAATGTCTTAGCTCTAGTGTGTATTTTTCGCAGACAGTAATACAGTAAAACCACTAAGTTAATCTCCTTTACGATTATTTTACAATGATATCATTTAAATGAACTTATAATGACACGTGAAATAACTGACCCTAATGCTGTCATCAAAGCATTCTAACAACGCTTGAATAGCCATTCCAATTCATATAAAAATAGACACAACGAAATCACACAATTATATGGAGCACCTGAAATATTTCCGCTCGACTTATTACATATGTTAAATATTCATACCCAAATATTTGTAGATGTCATATAAATAACTAAGTATAAGATGACTGTTAATAGTTTAAGTTAAATAGAACAAGGACAATTGTATTGTAGGAATGTAAAATGGTATAATGTTATAGATTTCAGTCACAGATGTGTCAGGGAAATGTTTCTTGAGATACAGCAAGATTGGTTCTGTCAACATCTGCACGGATTTAGAATACCAAGATGTATGATAGAATTTCTGAATGGCCATTGTGAGAATGACATTGCATGTGCATGTGTGTGGAGAAATGTACTCGATCTGCTCTTGTTGCATTTTCTAATTGATTAGAAATTTGTCTTTGTCTTTTATAATAATAATAATAATTTGGCAACCACCGTTTTTATGGTTACCTTTGATATAATTAATATGAGTAGACATCATGATATACTTTGATAATCCTAATCCAACTTGTGATGTGGGATGATAACCTTCCCACAATTCTGGAGCAGCTGAGACATATGGTCTTGCTCACTCCAGTCTGGATTAGTGGTGCATGATGTGAGATTATTGATAGATATTGTAATGCTACAATAAAATAAATTATCTAAAATGTTATATTTGCTGTATGTATTGAGTAAAATTATCACTGAGTATTATAAAGTTTTCTAAATACAGTAACATTTATAAATAAAGGTACACTTTGTATACATTCCAAAAAGCTTCTGATATTTGTGGGTTTGTATATGTACGAAAATATTTCTCAACTGTGAGGGGATCAAATATTAAACTCTTTAAATAATGAAAATCAATATGGAAAAGAATATTTGTTAGTCTTAATTTGCTATGGGAAAGCTTTAATTTTATAATTTTTTACTTTTCTCTATTCTATATGTTATTACAATTCCATCACATAATATATAAATATAACCATCTCAACTAACCATAATATTGTGTAAATATGGATAGCATGTGTGTTGAAATGATGGAAACATTAGATTCAGTAGGTACTTCGCATGGTATTCTTCATGATTTCCTGAAAATACTTGTAAAGTTTGCAATATTTGAATTTGTATTCACACATCTGTTATTGTATAAGTATTATCATTGTTAATTGTAGACCCAATAAATAAAGAGAACTGAGAAAAATTACAAAAATCACCATCACAATTAGTATCAACAGCTACTTAAAAAAATGTAGTACTTAACATCAATGATGAATAGGATTCAGCTTAATATTGTTTAAATTTTCTTAAAACTTCATTGAATATTTTATTCGCCTTTATTTGGCACTGGCAAATAAATACAAAGTATGGCTATGTCAGACCTCAAAGGTCAGTGATTGAAATAGTTATCAGTTATTGTTAAGCATAAAAATAACAAAACAGCTAAGAAAAAAGACACTAAATGTTATTTTTCCTGTAATACAGGTTAACTAATTTTGTTCTCAGGCAAGCTTTATAAGTATTCTCTTGACAGGTATGTCAATTTAAATCTTTTTTAATTAAGTATTTATTGTTCTAATGTGAAATTGGAATATCATGCACCCTCATGTACGATTTGTGCCCCCTCACTAGGGGTTGAGTTATGTAGCGTATTGCATTTTATATTAATAAATTTTTCTTATATGTGGAGGTGATTGTGTTTTCATGAAAGATTTCTTTAAAAAAAATTATTCTCTCAATACCTTATTTAGAAACAACATTTTTTAAGCACAATATCTTATGTTGTATTATATTTTACATTTCAGAACCAAGCACAAATCCCTTATATACACAGCAATGGTTTAATATCAGTATCAAAATGCAGTAATATTATTAACGTTCCATATTGCTTATTGTAAATAAACACAAACAAAACAACACAGTAACTGTTAGAAGTCTAAACTTACCTACTTCCTAAAGATTGTCAAAAGGAGGTGGCGCTTACAATGTGGAAATTCGCAAAGTACGATTGACACACTTGAACAAAACACTGCACTCAAAATATTTTTCCGACAACGTTTGTAATTTATTTTTGGTGAATTAATTATTAATAGTGGTTTTGTTCTGATGTAGAGAGCGCGAAAATCATACATCGGTCCAATCCAGACTTACGGCTCTCAAACTGTAGTTTTTCAAATCAATAATACACTCAAATAGACACAAGATAGGATCCGCCATGGAAATTATATTGTTAAGTATATAATTGAATATATTTTTGTATATTTAAAAAAAACACCACAATGCACATTATACTTCACAATTTTCATCATTCAGATAGAACTAAAAAAATGTGTGTAAGTGTGTGATAAATAAGTAATAAGAACTTGTTATTGTGTTACATACAGTTTAATAAATTTACACTATATAAAATAATAATATTTGTATAACAAATTATTTTGTAACCACTAAATGCGAAGAAAGTCATGTTAAACATTATGATTTAATAAACATTACACTTCTTAAACGTTTATACGCATTTGTGACTAGTAGTCACTGACTACAGAACAAGAGGCAAAAACGAAAACTGAGTTGCTAAATTCTAAACAAATATAATCTTTTACGGGCGCAATTACTCTGCGCCTAAAATTGTTTTTACCTGTGCTACCATTATCAAAAATTACCGATGCAAGTATGCAAATTAAACAAAAATTTCAAATTGTTTCTGAAAATATTCCATTGGGAAAGTTAATTATCAATTGAATTACGTATTTCTAAATTATCATAGATATTTTTTTTTTCAGTTTTTATTTGAAGCCCTCTGGTTGATACTAATTGAACTGCAACACTTATTCATGTCATATTATATAACTGCGTTCAGGATTACAGCGATTCGAAAATAATTTAAATAATGATTGCGGAAATGTGCTCTGCATTGCTAGATGGCTCTTGATTTTATTAATGAAACATGACTAATTTTATTATATTATTATGTCATGTAGAAAAGTTTGTTATTTGGGATGCTTACGTTTGTGCAATGCATTACGAATCATATCATATGCACATTAAATAGGCAATAACTATTATTCTAAGTTTTCATGCTAGGCCATCTGGTAGGAACTGTATGAACTACAGAACGCAGTACATTACAATGCCCTAATTGCCTTCAGAATTACAGCATGTAATAAAAAATGGTATAATTTAACTAGATGGCTCTTACTTTTATGTAGATAACTTAGAAAATATTATTATAGATGTAATTGACTGGTAGAGACTAGGCATTAATAGACCCGTCTTTATTAGAATACCAATAAAGGATAAATGAAAAAAAAATATTAATTTTATGTAAGCCCTATGAGGACAACTAACCCAGTTATTTAGTCTAGCAAACGCTGATATAGAAACAGACGTATACATACGTTCGTCCGAAGTTAGTAATACATACGATAAATTTAATACACAATGTATGGGCGAAATCTCGCAAGTTTAGTAACGTACGTGCCCTGGTTACCAATGCGTTAATAGCGTGGCTATCCCCGGTTATATAGTATGTATAAAACTTCTGATTATTTCCCCGTATATAACACGCCCAAAATTGTGTTTCACTTTTAATACATCGTACAAATTTTAAGATTACAAGTTTTGCAAAATATAGATTTTTCGTAATTACGTGGTTTGTGGCTGATTACGGGTCTAGCAAGAAATTAATTAAATAAGACAATATCGAAGGCTTTTCAAAGGTCGCCATACACCCTTCAGAATATTGTAAAACAACTGCTTCACAAAAGTTGTTACTAGGAAAGGTACTACCATGTCGTCAGCAATAAATAATAAATTCGTTTTGTCGGTCGGACGGCTAATCCCTAAGGACATAAATTTGGCAAATAAATTGGGGTCGAAATTGTGAGGCATGGCTCGCATTATATACTCTCAAGGGTGATGCAGTTCCGTACAGTATCTGACGTAAACCGTAAGAGAACGTAAATATTTCAGATGAGCCACAAGCATAATCAAATCTGTTTTTTCCTATTTTTATTAGATCACCAAACGTAACTTTTCATGACATGATGTTTGAAGTCTTCCAATAATGTAACCATGTCTATGCTATTTAAATGAGAAATGTTGACGCCAGTAATATATTGCGTTAGTAATGTGTGACACCGAAATCGAAATAGTAAACCTGTCTAATGAAAAATTACGCTGTGGAATGTATAAATAAAAAAGTGATCTTAGAAGGATAGGCGTGGTTGTATGCCTCCTTAATTAAAAGTGATATCATATAGCCAGCCAGCGGTCGACGAAAACTCTTCTAACGATATTACATTTGTCACATGATGACAATTACTTAGTTAAAAATAATGACCGAACACATGAAACAGGGGAGATCTCTTTAATGGGCTAAAAAAGAGAGTCATTACTTTCACAGAATATATAGATGCGTTTGAACTCATACTAAAACGCAATAATTTGTTGTAACGCCTACGAAGATCAAGGCAAACAGGCTTTTCTTCAATTCCTTTGCGAAAAAAGATTAATTTCCGGCGGATATACCAAGTGATTTCCTCATTTTCTCCTATCTAATATTCAGATCTTGATCAATTATAATTGTTAAAATAAAAATACATTTTTTATCTGTTATCTTAAAATGTTGTCTTATCGTTACTTTCTTTAACAAAAGCAATTAACTTTTATCGAGGTAAAAAAGCAAATCTTTTCATTGGAACTGTGCAAGATTATAATCTTTTAATTAGACAACCTCACGTTTTCTACTTATTTGAATCCGTTGCTATGAATTAAGATGACAAAAATGTAGATGAATTATAAAAAAAACTTAGGCGAAATTATGGAGGCTTAGATATACCTAAATAAAAAAGGTATTAAGGCACCCTGTTCACCAATACATATGCTCTAATTTGACGTGAAACAAAGACATATAAACACATTTTCGCATTTATCATATTAGCATGAATTATCAGTACCATGGACTACTATTTAAAATCAACTACTGTGCCATTCTACTGTTACAAACAGTAATACATACAACGGTTAAATGACAGCATCTAATATCTAAGTCTAGTTTCTAATCAAGTATGCAAGATCGCGCGTCTTCTTTTGCTGCGCCGTTGAGAACGAGTTTCATGTCGGTGTTCAAACTAATGGAGTTAACTAGGACAAATGTGAACGAGGTACTAGGTAATGTGGATTTACAGGCGCCATTTAGCGAGCCACCCTCGTCCGCAGTTAGCGTAAATCTTTGGCGTAAACTATCTATCGGGCGCATAAGAGATACAATACATATATTATATTCATTATTTAAATAATTCATTATGTTGATTGGTGTTAAAGGAAACTGAAGCTGTTTCTAGAGTTAAATTTAATGACGTTTATAAATTTTGATATTATTTGAAGTGTGTTATCAGCTAAAGTCGTTCAGGACGGTCAATTAAAGTTATAGTAAACTGGACAATTTTAAGTGTATTATGGGAAAAACGAATTATTTTACGATAAAGCTGATTGAGATAATCTCAATGTGTGACAGCGTGAAGGTTGTCCGGACTTACGAATATGAAATTTTGGGTTAAACTTTGTCCGTTTTGTATGTTATACATCAGTACTTTAATAGGTTTATGTGTACAGCAACGAGAAATGGCAATTTTAAATCGAATGAGGTCCAACTAATCAAGTCGAGTTTATTAGGCCAGTGCCAGTGTGGCATACCGCTAATACGAATAAGCACTTGCGTTTCTAAATCGGAATACGGGAACACGGCAAGCTTCAGCTATGGTGTATAGGAAAAGTTTTGCGTTGTTGAAACTCATATTTCTAACATCATGTTTTCATTTCAAAACGTTTTTGTTGAATTTATTAAAACTAAAATCTTAGAGTAATTTATAATTTCAATAGATAGGAGTAAAACAGAATATTTCTGTACACTCGCCGTCATAAAAAGACATTGTGTGACATATTACTTGTAGGTATGATATAATGATGTTTTACGAGTATATCATTTTTCATATAACAGAAGTAGGTGAAGCACACACAGGTCTTGTGTTATTGAGTTATCACTGAAAACAAGGCTACTGTGGGCTTCGGGCCCCAACACATGCATCATGATATGGGGCTTCCCATTTAAAGCCCACATGCAACCTAAGGATTTGCCAAGGTATTGGCAATCATATAGCACTGCAGTTTAATCGCTCACAGATCCAATGATTGTTGAACTAAGATGCGAATGCCTTGTCCCTTAGGGTGCCTGCCTACAACTAACTCCCTTCAGAAGTAAACTTAACAATTAAAGCAATTGGTTCTTTGCGAAAGGATAAACTAATGAACATTTTTATAGCAATATCAGAGAGACAGGTTACCAGAATATATGGCTTAATTTGTGGCGACATTTGAACTTCAATCATATATATAACAGAAAACCAATTCAGCCAACCTTATTAATGCTGTCAGTTTGGCTTGGTTCCAAAAGCCTCGACACTGCCAGTGTTAAATCGAAATGCAATCATCATACAAAAACTCACCCATCATTTCGTCGATATGCATTGCTTCCAATGCCTGCTAGTTTCATTACTGATAGATAGAAGTGCCATGATAATAAACAGATACTTATATTAAAAACCTCCGGAACAACTGCCGGTCTATCTGTATTTGGTGGTGAAATATTTACCCATTCTCTTGAAATTTGGAATGAATAACTTGAGTCTTGGGGAAGAAAATTGGTAATCTAAGTATCATAATGAGACTGTTTAAAACTGTAGTCTATTCTTAGCCATAATCTGATTAAACGTGTTTTGACAGACATCACAAATTCTAGTAAACATTGCGGACCACTCTGAACCGTGGAGATATCTTCACTTTTAGCGTTATAGCGGGTGATGTTCAATTTGACACGCGAATATAACTTTGTAAGGTGGCATGTGTCCGGGCGCAAAGTGAAACCCCCAGAATTTCAAGCTGAAATCTAAAACAGTCAGCTGTCACTACCGGTTTAGTTCATCATATTTAAAGTGAAGTTATCAGGACTTTTGTTAAACTAATTTGTTTTGTTGTTACTTGTGATGCAAGTACGAGCCAAAACAACATTTAAAACATTATTAGAGCCCGACTATATTAAAAAAAAATTGGCGTCGTTGAAACGCATTACTTTCGATTTATAAATATACCGCTGATGGTTGGTAATGGTTCTATGGTCTAGCAGTTGCAAATAATTAATTGAATTTAATTCCACAGCTATATTGAACGTTTGCATAACGGTTCTATAGTTTAAAAGTATTGTCATTTAAATATAACCTAAACATAGCACACGCTAGAAATTGGATGAAGCTAAAACGCAGCGCCAGCTTTACTTAGACATGTGCATAATGTAGGTACCCAAATTGTGCGTACGTATTGTGTGTCGGGCGTACCCTGACTCTTGGTGGATGACGTTGAAATGGTCTCGTTCTTAGTTTCCATAACTGCGACTTATACAATATACTTATTAGCGTCGTGACGTAAATGCGATTTCTTTGTATATGCTACATTTGTCGACCACGACAATTGTGAGATTAACCGCTCTGTGTTGGTACTTTTAGCGATGTCTTCCTGTCACATGGGAATGTTCCTCGTTTTTCGTCTTTCTTTTTTGTAATTGAAATGTGTAATGAATTAAAAGGATATGGTTAAGAACATAAAACCTAAAGAATACTTTTAAGCGCTAGTGTAAGTAGTGATATACTATGGAAAATTTAAATTCTTACACAAGAATGGAACTCAGTTTAAGTGTATTTTACGTAATCCACTATTCTCCCTAAGCCGCTTCCGCTGATAGTATCCGGTCAATGCTATAAATCTGAGTTAATGACCTGCTCATTTCGGCGGTTGCCCTGTGCGACCTCCAGTTTGTCTTAATGTACACTAGGCGGAAAAACTACGAATGCTTCCAATACCTACTTTAGCGGGGATAAATTTATGTCTGCGTATGAAGTGAAATGTGAGCAGTATTTTTTCTAGTAAGTGTAGGAACAATGTGTGTAGTTACTGTGACTCTCCGTTGTTCAGAAAGGGCGCGATGTGATGGACTACGCTGCACACCTTCTGCACTTGCGACCGGACAACTGATAAAGCATATTTATAATATGTGAAAGAACAACAAAGATAAAATAGAAAAGAACAATTTCAGCTATATTGTCATCAATTATATCTTTAGTTAATAAAAAGTCAGTCCGTGATGAATGTATAACTCACAAATAGTTAGATAATTATACGAGTACGTACACTTTCTTGATCCATTTGCGAGTAAGCTTGCTTACAAAGTAATCGAGCCATGTGAAGCATTATTCCATCAGCCGGAAGCAGTATAAGCAACTTGACAGCAGCTAATAAATTTTCAAGAGAATTGAACTTAGAATTATGTGAGCTCACTTAATCGCATGTCGTCTATACAAGATAACTGAAGTCTGTAGCAGAGTTTGCATATATTTACAAATGGAACTAGACAGTAGCTGGATAAGTTTGCTTGAACCTAGTTAAATTAAAAGTTGGGATAATCTAGCGGCTTGCAGCACTCTGGTTGACTTTGTCTAGCTTGTCTCAATATGTACAAAACTATGCGCGTCTTTTAATAATCAAGTATCATAATCAAGTAGGAGCTAAAATCTGTATCATCATAGCAGCACCAGCATTCTGCTGCCTGCTGCATGTACCTAAGCAAAGCATTAGCGATTCGAAGCCCCGGATTATTGATGGCATCTATGTAGTTTGGCGTGTAAGAAGAAAGATAGGTTCATTTAATTAAGTATGTCGCTGGCCGTAATGTGGCTATGTCAAGTTTTTAAATTTGCTTTCGAATTACATCAATTTTACGTTATTTATTCAATAGTGGCATGCTAACCCTAAAACTGAAATAAAGTAGACGAAGAGTGCTAGGGTCCGTAAGGCGAAGTGCTCCTGCAAAATTACCATTTTATGTAAACCGAGCTCCACATTAATGCAAAAATATGTTTTAAACTTCTGCGATTCAGAGACAGCACAGTGCGAAGACGATTCTTCTTTTATTATACCCAATACATTTTTTCATGTGCTTTGATATGAAAATTATGTAAAAATACTTTTTCATTTCATTCATTTCAAGCTGCTATAGGTTTAATTTGGGTATATTAAAACATTTAAAAATCTTACGTTTAATGAAATTCTGTCATTATTAGCACTTTTTAATAATGTCGTTTAAAATCTACTATTTAAAACATAAAAAGGTACATATGTCTTTAAAACGTACGAGTATTTAATGAAAGTAGAAAAATGCAGAGGTCCTTAGATTTAACTGCTTGTTAACAGCTGTTATGTACATGATGTATTCAACTGAACTACATCTTGACAGTTAACAGAGAGGTGACTCTATTCTTGAGATATTGGTATTTCTACATGAAAGTGGTCTGATACTATAAACTGTAATACTGCAATGTTGTCAACGGATGGTACGTAAGGTAAAAAATAAGGACTTAATCGCTTTCACGTAGAATATTTACTTATTGAATAAATCGTTAAGGCGGGGTACAACCTCAAAACCTGATTTTCAAATCACGTTTATGGTAAGAAAGAGTGAAGATTTGGAATAGAAAAAAAAACCGTAGATAGAAGAGAACTTACTTTAGATCGCTACGGATTCCAAATTTCCAAAAAGAGCTTGGTAATC
>DWQT01000001.1:0-72284 GCA_018244895.1 Myscelus amystis hages | reverse complement strand
GTGTAAAAAGTACAGACATTAATGTCTGACACTTATGTCACAATTTCTGTCGTAGTCTGAACGTACCATTACCATCACTGTAATTTTTTTCAACAAGCCCGTGTCCTCGCAAACACTCCGATCTCTCCGCGCGAGAACGTAAACGCATTCGCAGCTACTGTCGCGCACCTGGGCAACTCTCGAGACTTCAAAGTAATTTGCACCCTGAGAGCGCGCAAGTTAGCGATGCAGGTGCAAAGTGTACGTTTATTTTTACGTGGCTAGAAGAGCGCGCGCGTTCCCATACAGGAAAGTTGGAAGCTGTTTGCACGTTTCCCGCGTCGCAGTTACCTACGCCGTGCAATTTCCTAAGGCGATATAGAGGATTGTGTGTTTAGTCGGAAAATGTCGCCGTTTATCCGTTTTTCCCTGTACTTATGTAGTATGTTCTAACCAGCAAATGAGTTCGTATGTAATTGCAACGGGGTTGTTAGATTATCATTATGTCTTCAAGCCAACTATACACATGGTGGCGTAGGCAGGAACTGCCTAACATGTCTTCTTACAGAACTCATGTGCATCTTCTACTTTCATCATTGTCTTATGTATGAAATATCGTCCAGGTTTGGACTGATGATTGGTTGATACTCGTAGATTTGTCGTAGTGGTGTGACTTTGAGGCCAAGTAAGCTAACCTCCCGCACGGATCACTGACTTCGTGCTTACGGGTCAACAAGCTCCAAATATTACACGGCGGGAGACAATAAATATAAACAATAAAGTTTTCCCACATGATTACCATTCAAAAATGATCCGTAATTAATTATGTTATAACGTACAAAATTACTTGACATACACCCTCGGGCAGTTTGAATACATAAACTCAACGTGTGTAATTGCTGGTATTAATATTTAAACTCTATTACCACAGATTAAGGTCGAAAGTAGTGTAATAAGCATCCTTTTTATAATTTCAAGATGCCTCTTCGAGAACGAATTAATAATGGTAGGTAATTATTTTTATATTGCACTCGAAGTGATTTCAGCTTTAGTTATAGAAAATAGGGTTCATTTTAGATTATCACGCTTTCATAGTACATTACAACATTTATTGCCTCGGTTTGTTTAGTAAATTGAAGGGAGTCCACTTGAAGACCATTAAACAGTTTTATGTGCATCGATGAAGTATAAGAGATACTTGGACGATTGACCTATTGATAGGAATTAGTATAAATATAACTCTATTGATTAACATGTTCATTGAATTACGAACTCTGATGTCTTAATTTGTTGTAAAAATTGAATGTCTTTATAATCGGTAATTAAGGTAATTAATGTTTATTTGGTTATGGTAAAATAGAAGTAGGAAGGGCTAAAGACGGATATAAATTTATCATACACATAGCCATAAAAATATTACACTCATAGTCAAAAATAATATGTAAAGCTTAGTACGATAATGCTTAGTGGTAATGCTTCGTAACAACGGTGTAACATCTTATAACCTGTGTATTGAAAATACAACCTACTTAGATATTTTTTGTCTATAAGGCATCTTACATTTAGTCCCCTAAACCTTAATCTACATATTTTTTGATGGTAGAAGTAATGTCAGACTTCCGTTATAAACATATTTCGAAACTCTACCGAAAATTGACAACACATTCAACAAAATGAAATAATAACAGTTAAAGCTAATTGGATGATTGTCGCCTTCCATTACGAGGATAACGGACTTGTTTCGTAATTACCTTCCGTTGGTCGACATTTGACGAATACATTAAAAGTCTGCGTACATGCTAGAATGCTGTATATAAAAACATATACGTACGTGTCGATTAAACGAAGTGTGTAAGTTTTACTTAAATATTTTCGTTATGCAAGTGGATACAGCAAGTTCTTCATAATATGGTCATTAACATTTATAATTAGTTTTCTATTTTTTTAGCAACATAACATTCGAAAGCGGTGGCTTATGAAACAATGTGAAATACCTAATGATAAAATCCTAAAGACATCACATACCTGTTTAAAACAAAGTCAGACTGTTGGGTGCCTTTTATACATAAGCACAAACCGTGTTGGATTAGTCGTCGGTCGGAAACAGTTGGAGCATCTCGAACTAAACACCATTAGGATGTGTGTAACGGAAACAATAAACTGCCATACAGACCACCACATGTGAAGTGTTTACGCCACATGTAATAGACATGTGTACAAACCCTAAACTGAACGGACACCTGTTAAAGTTCGATCACAATTCCATTGGGGCATAGGACAAGAATAAGGCTGATCGCAAATGCATTGCTGTTTACGATTAAGAAAAGGCTGATCATATATCTATCGCTGAAATGGTGTGGTTAGTGTTTAATTAAGATTGTCTCTAGGATTTCTACATTTCACCATCTATCCTCATTAATATGGGAATTTGATATGCAAGCCCTACTTGTTTCAATAGACTCAGCCATATTTTATTTATTATTCTTTAGCTAATGAGCACCGATTTGTTTATTGAAATTATTGAATTGTAAATTTACTTCCGATTACATCGAAAAATATTAATTTAAAGTTGTTATTCCACGCGGTCAACCAAGCGTCCGGCCTCCGTGTCAAGTAGTCATTACCCGTCGTTGACTGACCTGACCTACTGCACTGCCATGGGTCGGCTCTACGGCTGCGAAAATTCGGCTTAAAAATGTTTTTAATTTTTTTTGAGGGATTGAAATCAAACGATCCATATCGCAAATCGAGAAATCAACCAACCTAGCCACCAATCAATAATCCACCAGCAAGTTATTTCACCAAAAAAGATTATTGTCATTGATTACAAATCATTTTTTTACATTTGCACGATTCACTGAAGTGATTGTTAAACAATCAAGCAAACATATTAAATGATATAAAATAGACACTGCAGCTCTTATAGTGTTATTATTATTACATAATAACCTATTTTGGTCGTTATTCAACATTTTCCACAATTCCTTGTGACTTACATACCATACCACTCTCTACTTATTAATTAAAAATGTCTCCTGCGACAAAATTCGGTGCGATGGCAATATAGACGTGTCTACATAAGATTTTCATTAAAATTAAATCCGAGGTTCTCATTACACTTACATTCCGCCGCGGAATTGGAAAGACAAAGTGTGGCGGGTTCCCGCGGGCGAAGTGCATTGCGTCCGGTACTGGGGTTACACAAAAAGTGTTTTCGGTAAAAAAAAATTTTTACGGATTTTTCTTCCAGCCAGCGAGTGAGAAGATCGGTAGAGTACCTACATGTTAAATTTTTCTAGTAAAATACTTTTGTTTAGGTTTCTAAAATAAACGTGTTATATCAGAGGCCTTAAAGAGGCTTCATATTTATTTCAGTACAAAACTTACTTCTGGCAGCGACTTCTAAGTATGTAAGTTCTCTTTTCGAAACCCATCATCTATTTCTAAAACCACAAGATCCGCATAAATGACAGTAGATTTAAGGTTACGGGAAACATAACACATGTGACACTGTCAATTAAACACATGTTTTAATTAATACAAAACTATTTGTACCGATATTAATCCGGTTATATCACAATTAAGGGTACCGGGTGACATCTTTGCAATGTAGAGTTTCCCGAGCATGGAATTCGCGAGAGAATTATTTCTGCTGAGTAGCGTGTGTCGCAAAATACATTCTACTGTTGAGGATGCAACGCTTTCAGAATTGGTACAGATATTAATCTTGAGTTTTTGTTTAAGTAAAATATTTGATTAAATACAACTAACAATACAGTTTGAATGTTTCATTTTTTTCCAACTGTCCTATATTATTATCCGTTGTTTCATCTTTTTACTAAACGTGGGCTTTTATTTTCTCCCCAGTATAATATACAATTGATATTGATTATGATTAAAGTGAATTCTAGGGCAGTCAAGTATGTTGTTTTATATGGTTCAGTTGTTGATGCAACATTAATTTAACAAACGTTGTGTGGGCGACCCTACTGCTATCTCGTCTGCTGTACTGCATCTGTACAATTAATATATGTACGTGGCTTTGTCAGGATAAATTAAATGTTAATTTCTTAATACACGTCATGAAGATTATTATTACCGTGCATGCATGTAAGTCGAATGTTTTGTGTTAATGTTACAATAATTGTAGGGTACCGAATAGGTAACTGGCCTCTTTTCCCCCATAACTCAGACGTATGTTTCATGATTTACTCGTATAGATGAAAAAGTATCAAGAAAAAATTCTGCGTCTATTATGCGGATACTTAATCCATGAATTACCGTGTAAAGTTAACCAACTTTAAGCGGATTAAGCAATCGATTTAAGGTTGTTAACAGTAGATTAGGAATTAGTTGAAAATCCATACATAGTTATGCAGGCAAGCATGTAAAACTACACGTTACTTTGTATCTATGTATGCGATGCGACACTAAATTATCTCTAAACTTTAACATATATGTACAATGTACATACATATAATGTGTTATCTTCTGTCATTTCATTTTGTATTATATTGTGTCGTCATAAGGAAAACACATCAACCTAGTTTGCGACTCACAAACGAATGTTCTACGCAATGAGAATTAAACATGACAGATTATTATCTCTACGTGTGTCTACTCTGTACTTTTAACTACCTATCTACGTCGTAGTCACGTAGCTCTACGGTGCTACGAGCTACACATGTTCTTTCTCAGATGTAATAACATAGTTCGTTATAATAAAATGTAACGTGTATATTTTGGATGTCGTTCGCGTGTACTGTGGACATGATGCCGTGGCTGGTTTTCGTTTATGAACTGCTACTTAATATACCAATTTGATTGTAACTACCTGTTTGATAGCGGTTCTACGGTGATCAATTGCTGGGTATTTACTCTAACCCATTACGGTTGCAACGCAACATCAAACGGGACGCTACATCTTTGACCGAAGATTACAGTTGAGAGTCTCATGTGATAATATCTCTTGACTATGCTCCATAAAAAAGGACACAAAATAGAAGGGTTATTATATGCACAACGTAATAATAATTATTTGCTTATAACAGTTACCCATATAAACAATAGCAATATTCTCGTTATATAAGTTTCATTCTAATGCTGCCTAGCTGGGAGCTCGTTAAATAAACATTGGCTATATTCTATTCACGGCTCAAAATGTTTGACGAGACGATCCTGCGTGACTATACAGATAGTTTTAATTACTGTTAATTCAATATTGGCCTCCGGCGGCTGACAAACGGATTAGAATCAGCTTAGTCATGTGCCGCGGTCACACTGGACAGGGCGGGGTCGATGAACTGGCGACTAGTCTGACTGATGCACGTGTCTCCATTTGACTTATCTATAAACGAAATGAGACAACAATGAGCTCTCCGAGGCGTGTTTGCATATTCGTCATACAGATGTGTTTATGTTAATACAATTAATATTGTAAGCATTGCTACACACAGTGTACGTGTGCAGTCGGCCTTGTGACAAACATTCTGTCATTAATTACAGTTGCGAGACGGCGAGCTAACCGAGTTATCATGGAAACGTTTGTCACGGGACGATGTGATGAAATTGTGGGCAACGTTAATGTGATTCTTTATTCCTATGAACCTTCGGCTATCCAGTAGCTCTTTAATCGGTCAAGTCTATTGAGACCGTCAAGATTACGTTAAGTTATTCAATCGCTTAGTTTACATAGCTGTTCAACAACGGCCGACCAACCGCTACACCAGCATTAATAAAATGGGCAGTGTGTCGCTTTAACGAAACAACTTCATCATCGTCCGCCAACTACAATAGAGGTAAGAGACAAAGGCGCCAAAAGAGCCCATGCGAACAGGACAATAGTACTTGTAGACTTTCGTGTGATTATTTTCATTGCATTACTCGTAAAATAATTGTGTGCTAAAAATGTAAACAGGAAATTATCATTTTCAATAATTTTCAGAGGAAAAAATTATTTTCTCTTAATTGGTTTTTTTAACATAAATATTTTTTGACACAATATCTTTCTCGTTACTTGCGTTAAGTAACTGAGTAATACAAAATCTTGACCGCATCCCCTTTCAACGTAACTCAAGCGAAACCTTAGCGCAAACGAATTCAAGTTTGCGCACTGTGACACCGCGCGCGGAAACCGCAGAATCCTTTTATGACGGTTTTTTATTGAAAATAAAATTTGTTTTGCTGTCGCTGCAGGGTTGACACTTAGAAATGCTTTACGTATTCTTCATATAATTCGGCTTTCCAAATCCAATTCCTTATCTCTCAACCGTAATTTCACACGCGTGGCCTAATTAGGAACTTACGTAGCTATAACATTTCGTAGTCTATTTTGTAAATAAGCTTGACTTTGACTACAAGCTCAGGTAAATGATTACCGTCGCTTAATACAAGAGAGTTGCCGCCAATCAGTTGACGACTTTGAAAGAGATCTTTGCGCTTTGATGTATGGAATATATTTTGTTTAGTTATTTTGCTCATGCAGGTGTCAACCCTACAGTGTTTGAATAAGGCCATGTCACCCGCCCACTTGCTATTGACTGTGAGGATTATCATCTGATGCACGGCCGCTTACCGCGTGATCTCATGGGCAAGAACGGTCACCAATTCACACTTTTGTAACATTTATATATACGTTCGTTGTTGTGTAAATACACATATTGCATGTCGGTTTTTCGTTTTAATAACTCATACAAATATTGAATGTGACTCTTTAAATAATGTTACACAAAAATACTACATAATATATCTTGGTACTCTGGAACTCTAGACGAATTTGGAAAAAATGTGTTTGGAAATTGTTAGACCATTTATCGAGGAAGTTTTTAGCTGCGACAAAAATTAGGAATGAAAACTGATTTTTTTTTTATTTCCTTTACAATGACATTTGGAATAAGGGTTTCTCGGCATAAATCCTCGGTATTTTGCTAAAACACCCGTTTGCTTTTAGTATAGCCGCCCAATGTATACATCTAAATTTTAAGTAAATATACGTTATATTCTTGTTATGTATGTTTGTTTTTATGTATGTATGCTATGTTTTAATGAATGTAACTACAGTCATATCCAACGGATTACGATGTTTCTTTTTTAATCTTTTTAAATAGAATGACTTACGACTGAGTTTTAAATAACGCCACGCAATGCTGTAGGGTATGGCTAGAGTCCGGAATCATTTTATTATGTTTGACATTTTTTTTCACCCTTTAATGGTCCACTGCTGGACCGGGTCTCCTCTCATAATGCGAGGGATTTAGGCCATATTTGACATTTAATGAATTTAATTTTACACAACGCAGTTATAAGTAAAATGTATTTTGCCATTCATAACGTTCAAGCTATAGAGTCTTACCAGTCGTATATCGTATCAAATGAGGGTACTAAATAGTATGAACTGATAATATGTTGGCCTGGGCAGAGGCTTTCGAATTTTATATGCTGACTTTGCACATGGTAACCACGTCTTCTATAGCAAATTATTGTCAATATTCTCTTGGAAACATTTTATTCTATAATGTATATTACAATCTATACATGTAAGTATATTTAAATTTCGTCATCGTACGACGAAGTAACGACCTTCGCTAAGTATATTTTATTCCCATTTCGCTCGTAATGCTCTCAGAGATGCCTAGCCGTACAAAGTCATTGCGTATGTCAATGATAATGAATAATTGTATAATATTGATTCTAACGTTTCGTATTTGTACAAGCCGTTGTTTGACAATTGTATTAGTTTTGGCTTTTAGATTTATTTTGTATTGCCAATATGTACACGTATGCTAAACTTGTTTCAACATTAATTAATGTGCTTTAGTTTCATTATTTTAACACGAAATTAAGATTGATTAGGCCATTCGCAAAACGTTAGCTCATCTTAGGATGTCGATGTATTGTATACAGTGAGACGTACTTATATTTCGAAATTCTTCTCGATACGTCCAACAGTGGGAAATAAAATGGGACGCGATCACGTCCCGTTCGTAAGCCTCCCGTATTATACGGTAAGGTCCCGATTTAATTATTAATGTGATTAAAGATATGGCACCTCTACCACAACAGCCATGGAATTCGATGTTGACATGTTTCAAAACGCACTTGTCATTTCAACTAGTATTGTGACTTGTATGATAATTACACCATAAATGTTGAATATAGCTCCGAGTCGCTCCTAATGAACACCGAACAGACAAGAGAGTGTCGTAAACCCGGATTTATTTCGACGTGCCTTCGAATGATCGCAAATACATAAGTCACCTGTGTAAATAAACTCCGAAAAAAGCTCCGCGGTGGCGCTACCGAGATCATAAAGCTCGTGTTTACTTCCAATATGATCCGTGCATGTAAGCCCCCCCCCCCCCCTCTACCCCGCCGGACGTCCGTTCAATCGGTTCGCCCGTTTATCGAACAATCGTTCAAATTAACCCAATCGCGCGTACAACAATGACGCGTCGAGAACATCGGCAGTGTACACCGTCGTTCGTTTATCATCCGATCGCTGGTAACCGGTACCGTTAATAACCGGCACTGTAACGATATGTTAGCGATGACCTCCCGCGTTAATTCCATTGTCTAGTCCATTTTCCCGCTGTTCCTGATCAAACTACATCGATGTATCTGCTGACGTGTGACAGGTTACACATCGAAGCTCCTGATACGAGTCATAAGTATGTAATTCTACTGTGAGCTCGAGAACTGCACTTTGGAGGCGGGCTTCGCTACGACGAATGTGAGGAGAAGACCAAGTCAGGTGTGCTGCCTCTTACAGATGAGCCTGTATGGAAACTATTTATGATAGTAGAACACGTCGAAGAAAGTTTGTTTGATTTAGAAGTATGAGAACTTCAATTCATCATTATTCATTGAATTCCAATATCTTTACTCGACTACGCTAATAGCTAAGTATTTTAAATTACCTGTATTGTCAACAACGTACGTAGATGTTTTTAATACTGCTTTTCAGTGTGCTATATAATAAAAGTTGTAATTTATACAATGGCGCGTCCCCCTCGGAGACTTTCTCATTTGTACAGATTTACTGCGCGTGCGCATGCGGGATAGGGAAGTCATGTTGATGTTAATGTATGATTGCTTATTGACCATTCATTTATGTCGGTTCAACAGATTTGAAGAGATACGAGGCTTCGGACTATTCTTCTGATTTAGACACCCCTCTCTCTTCGTTACAAAGTAGGGGGTATCACTGTTAAGTGCAGGCAGTTAGTTATTTAGGTATACGAGTATGATCAAATTTTATAGCTAGGGTAACCTCGATAGTTTTTGCTTGGTTTTATTATTCTTATTATTATTTACCAACACGCCAAGGGCCTAATGCACTAGATACAGAGCACATAGTTCCAAATTAATTTATAATTTCTTTTCATGTATAGTCACAAAAAGCCGGGGCGGATGTCTAGTGTACAAATCATAGCAATTAAGCGCGACTCACGGCCAGGTGCGCTCAAACACAAACAATCCGTCCGTCTGTCCGGCCTTTGTTATGAGAGTAAAGCAATTTAAACAATTGTCCCGTGGCCGGATCAAACGGTCAGAACAATATTTGTACATGTAGGTACATACGTATACGCGGGGGCAAAGGGTGGTAAGTTAACAAATTTGTATAAAAATAGTTCTATACGTGAATATATAGAGACTATATTATCTTCATAACATAAGGAGCACTGTCTCAAAAGAATAAATCGGAGCTGGTGCGTGTGTATGGATTGTATGGAAGATACACAGGAACATAGAAGAAGCACGCCAGGTCTGAAAAATTAGGGATATGTGGTTCGCAGTGCATTCTGCTTGTCCCGTTAGTGACCTGGAGTGATGGTGTGAAATTATGAAATTCCAATTTTTTTCTTGGTAGACCTTGAATAACGGTCACTCGGTCAAGAGACGAGTGATAAATTACTTATAGTATATATGTATATGTATACAGCTTTTCCGACCTTCGGGAGGCACGTCAAGTGGTCGTTCCCGATTGTTATCGCTGTGCCCGCCGGAAGCTTTAATGAACGCGAACGTTATGATGTAGCCTTTGGATCTGGTTGGAAGCTTAAATTAAATTTATATTATAATCGTGCGGCGTAGTGTGTGTGCGAGGGCGAGAGAGGGGCACGGACAGGGGGGATTAAGATAATTAACAGTACCGTACGGTTCTACAGGAAATGAACAAGGATTATGATTATTTATTTTAGTAGCAAAGTATGACGCCAGGACCCCTTCGCGATGGCAGAAATCACCGAATGTCAATATATCAGAATAGAGATGTTTATAGATATTTAGTCAAATTTACCGGGCCAATAATAAACGGTACAAACAACTCTGGTCTCCAATAATCAGTAGCAATAATCATCGCAATAGATACCAAGCGTGGGTCTCAATACTTCATCCGGCCGAGCCCGGGACGCATCGATTCTGGCGCGCGGCCACCCCGAGAGCCCGCTTTAAATCCCCCGGTCATCGCGGTGTAATGTAATGGTGATATGATGTAACTTTTTCTACCTGTAACAAAGTCATCATCACAACCTATACGGAGCTAAATCATCTCCGAACTGAACTTGGAGTTATAAACTCAAATTTGTATAATGTTTGAATTGAAAGCTTCTTTAATTGCAACTGTAGTTATTTTAAAACGAAAATGAACTTTGTCTGATCATCATAATTCATCATCTAAAAATCTCCAGTGCCTTCAAGTGAGCGTTACCGCCCATTTTGAGATTGGCTCACAGTCAATCTGCATAGTACACCAGCATCGCGAGACTGGGTAGACATAGTATTACTATTAAGTGCGGTTTTATACGGCAGATAAAACATTCGTGTTTCTATTGTTTCATTTATTACAATTTTGGATTTGCACGCCAATCAGCTATTGTAATAAGTGAAACATTTCATTATTCTTCTGTCTGTAATGTATGGTCCGCTCGTCTGTACTAATTCTTACGCAAACAAGGATACTGGCGCGGAGCCAACTCACCGATGGAACCACCGTGAGGTGGTAAACGATAGACGATAAAATATGTTTTTGTTCAAAAAATAGACGCGAATAAATGTCTGCTCCGCGTGTTTTAATATCATTGGATTGATTTCACGTACTGTTTCAATTATAAAGCTTTTTAGCAATCTTACTCATTATTTCTCGGTTAGGTTTGTAACAATTTCATAATACGTGTAATAACTACCAATTTATTGTACACATATCTATGAAGATGTAAGTAAAAATGTGATGTGATACGTTTGATTGAATTTTTTACACTTATACCTCCAGTAGCTTCTAGCTAGCGATACAACAAGTGGATTATATTCGAGCGTACATTTCAGAAGAACACTTCCTACTGTTCAGAATCTTTAGTTTAATTGAGACTTCAAAACTTAACGAAGCCACCGAGCAAGCCTGTGCTCGGTTAACCGAAGCCTTAACTCCTCAGACGAAGAAAAAGCGGTTACTTGTACAAGTTTACGTTGGCTGTGGTTTTACTTTAAAAGTTTCCGTTTATCTATGTAGATGCTAGATATTTTATTCATATGCCAATACAGCTAACGAGTATAAATACGTTTCTATTTGTTCACAGTGTTCTTATACAAAATATTACCCGTTTAGAATTGTAAACCTGCTCAAAGATCTCTACCAAGTCTTAGCCTTCAAAACTATTACGTTCCATCGTGCTCAAATCGAATTATTTTTAGTGGATTTTTTTGAGCGGTTATAATGCCATAGATATAAGTAATAAATTCGATATTTTAAGAACGGCGCAGTAGCAAACGCGATTCAACATTTTGACAAGCGCGATTTACACATATGTATGTACGTCCATTCCCACGTGACCAAGTTATTCAACAATAACCCGAATTCCCTATTTACGAGGTTAGACCACACTCGAGAGTGCGCCTACAACGCCACTGGTTTCTTTATTGTGTTCCGAGTCGTAAAACTGGGCTACGCGACTCCCACGTACATATGTCGATAGTGTGTGGGTTGGGTGGGTTTGTGGGATGTATGCGGGTTTTCCGGGGATTTAAGTGACGGTTTATTATTGTATGTCACCTTAAACAAAACAACCCGCCGCCGTTTTCCCCGACGCCACAGAATTGTATACGTCCTTATATTTACATTCATTTCACTGGGACAATAAGGTGACTTAGCGAAGGTTTGAAGGTTTATGCGCACGTACACGGTAACAATGTTATAGACTATGATTTTTTTTCAAATCCTTTTTACTTAATCTTCAACGAATTCAGTGCTCTATTTGAATTTCTATTGCGGAAGTCTATTCCTGATTTCGAACACAGCATTAAAATATACCACCTACATCCATATATCTCCATAGCAACCTGACTGATATATTTCAATGAGAAGTACCTGTATCACTAATATTTATCGTCGTTTATCCACTTACCTGGCGCTGATTTAATCAATATATCACCGTTTTCCCTGAAGATTAGACCAAGATCAGGTATTGATTTCAGAAAAGATAATGTACGTTTTACAAACTTCGCTGGGGCTATGAATATTGGTATTCGCTTTCGGCAGTTAAACTCCGATGCAACTGATCGCATTTCGCAAAATAAGCATGAAGCGATAGCAGACTCTACTCTGTGTCCTGAGTCGTAAAACAAACACATCGACTCGGGCCCAATGACGTCACGCCACTTCACACATTGTAATGGAGAATTTGGGATTTCCGTATAACTTTACGTATGCTTCTCGGGTTTTTAGGGGCCTGTCGGTGTCGGTGTGAATTTGCTGGTTACTAGAATGCGCTGTATAATATATCGCAGCGATAGCGGAATTTGCGCTCCGACGCAAAATAAAACGCTTAACTTAAATACTACGACGTTTTTGAACTAAGGATGTCTTTTCAAGCTCACCTTGAAGACAGAACTTTTGCTTTCGCTTTGACTAATTGTGAACTAAATTTTCACTTGGTTTCTGCAACCCACATGCGCTCCATTGTTTGAGCTAGAGATATATAAGTAGAAGATAATTGAATCGGAGTTTGCTAATATACAAAGCGTACTTCGTTTTAGAACACTTTATGTCTTGATTTGGAATACGCTTAGAACATTTTGTGTATAAATTGTAGCGTCCTGAGGATGGCGTCCCAAAGGTACCGAGGTACGTACGACGTACGAGAAAAGATAAAACTCTCGGAAGGAATCGTTCAAGAGGTCTCAACTATGTATTTAGTGAGCTGTTCATATTTATTTGTTTATCAACCGCAGTACCATGAACAACCACAATTAGCAAGTAACATGCGGCGAACGCTTTTTTAAAGCGATACGCATTCATTAGGTCGATTGTTTTCCACGATCGAGAGTGTTTTGTTTGTCGAGTGCAAAATGGCTTGCTATTTATTTGAGGAGGTAATAAAAAATACGCTAGTGTACGCATAGTTTGTTTTGTTCACGAAATCGTAAAACTAAAACTTTTAACGGCCGCCGCGTTAAATGTACCGCCATAAATGGAGTATTTGCTTTACGAAATAAACTTTATCTATGTTCCTTTTTTTTTTAGTGATTTATTTTAAGTTAACTGTTTTAAATATTTTCTCGTATTGGTATTGTTAGAAGTAATTTTTATAGTCACGAAATAAATAAAAGTCGTTGCACAAGGAATTTTATTCAATGCACCAGCGGCATAGGACAGTACAGCTATAATCTACAATCTAAAGCTATCAAGTTAGAAGATATTACGTTACCTTTAAATCTATAACATTGATAAACCTTTAAAATAATTCTGATTAACATTTATAATATGAAGAAACAGCATTTTTAACACATGAAAGTTGATATGTTTGACGATACCAGGCGAGACACCCACAACATGCCAATAAAACTTTCAAATTATTACGATTACGTTTCGCATAACCTACAAAATTTACAAAGCTTGTAATAAAAGCAACAATGCCAATTTTATGTTTCCGATGGTCATAAATAAGGGTACAGTGTATGGGGATGTCACCTCAGCGTACCAGGCGCCCAGAACTTGTCTAGAGTTCTTGTTAATGTCATTGTTAAACTATAATTATTGCTCTGTAGTTGTTATGCCTGTGAAATATTTTCAGTTGGCTTACAAATATGACAAATGCCTTAACTGCCGCAAACATGAAATAAACATTATAAAGGTTCTACAAACATTATGAGTGTTACGTTAAAAAATGTCTCCCCTCAAAATTGAAGCGAGGAAAAATGTATACTTAGGCAAGTTTGCAGTTATTTTATGCGACTTAAACGTGTGCGTTACTCCAATTTCAATCGTATACATTATATTTATAAAGGTTACGTGACCCGCATTAATAATATAAAACGAGCCGGCTCTGGTACAGACATTCATGACGCTCAGAGAGCTCTTAATGTAATTGTCAAACAAAACTCCATTGTTTTACACGTCGCCCCTTGCTATCCCTACCTTACGGGTGTCACATAATTTTGAACCTTATAACTATGAACATGATCAGAGTTATCCAATATCGTAACGACTAGCGAAATCGGAGCTTAGCCAGTCAAAATTAGACTTAATTACAGAAAGGTAAAATATCGTTTTAGAATAAAGCACTCCTTGTAAAATTTTCTCAGTCAAGTAAATGTGTATTCTAATATTGCACTCTAAACGTTCTTGTTACGGCAGATTTTTGAATGAAACACATTCGAGTGTAAACGGATCCCCGGGGAAATAGTTTCGATAATGTTGTCCAAATATTGTACTCTTTAGGATAAAGAAATTGCTTTTCGCGGATGTGACACTTTGCTTGCGAAAATACGAATATTCTGTACCGTTTTGGTTACAGGATAGTTTGGTTAAAAGTCTTTGTTCCACTGAAGCACATAGTTATTGACAAAACTAATAAAGGTCATCTAACATCTTTCCTTTTTCTGTATCTGAATCCAAAAGCAATGATTTGGATTTGATTTGTAATTATATTTCAGTATACCAGTAAATGTTCAAATCATTCTGGGTGGCGTTTGTTATTTGCTATCCCCTAAGTATGATATTTTTTGCTATTCCCATAGTGTAGAGCGCTACATGGCAGCACAAACGATCAAGCGAGAAACTTATGGCATCTGTATTTTTCCGATGGGATCCTGCAAAGAGTGTTCTGCAACACAACTTTACCCAGTACACATTTCTGTTCGATACTCCGAAGCAATTTATTACGACACAAACTGAGCCTCATAGTTAACGAAGTAGAAATTGTGCAGTATCCGTGTAATGGGTTGTTTTTTTATTTTCCATGTTTTTGAATAATAGCGTGACTATTATAATTAGATACAAAATTCATTTTAAAATGCGTTGGAATTATACGTCGTATGTTTGATTGCGCGGCGGGACAATAATATGTGTAAAACGCTCGAATTGTATAGACGTGTATTATGGTTCTCGCAGCGAAAGAAAGCACCCAACTGCGATCCTTTTAGTGTAAGTGTACACTCTTAAATTTTGTTGTAAGAAGAAATGTAAAAAAGGAAATGAATTATATTCTGTATACTGTACGCCTTTAAATTCTATCATTCAGTCTCCTATTATAATGCAGTCATAGGTAATACCCAAAGTTACAAAGATCGACTTAGTCGACAACGTTATAGCATAGCTATTCTAAAATACAGCAACAAATTACTAAAAAACACGCAACAATTCCATCTTCATGCAACACTGACTATCGGCGGCCCCACGGGGCAGAGCCCTTTGTGCAAATAGTCTTTTATGTTGCCATCAAGTCACAATGGCAAAACTCTATGTGCAAAGCGCAGATAAATGCATTCTCCTATTTGTATGCACCGCTCCGTTTCAATTAAATTTCCTTTACATTCATTGAAAAACATTCCAATCAACTCAAACAATAATTATTTCAATAATAACAATAATTTTGATTAAATAATGCCTTTTAATCATATTCAAATACAAATTTATTAAAATGGCGTTAATGTTTTTGACTGTTGATATTAGTCCCATCTTCTTATCTTTTGGTCACTGTGGTTAAGTACAGATTGGTAAAGTTCAGATACCTGACAAAACCTTGTGAAAAACTGAAAGGTGGTGCAGATTACTTCATCACCATTTTGCTTCACCGTTATGAGAAATGATATCGCATCTTAAGATACGAGTATCATTTCATCTTCGTGCGTGCCAAGTTTCGAACAGTAAATCCCTAGAGTGAATGTCAGAAAGCCAATTAAGTAGGCTCAAAATTAGATAACAATAATAAGCAGGTGATATTGTAATTAAGACGTAATTTTAAAATGAACAGCCATTCGAAGATAAAGACATTATTATTCCCTCGTCAAATACCGTAAAGTACAAAATCAAAATTAAACTAAAGCTCGTATTTAATTTGTGATATATTTTTTTAAAGTTCTTTTTCCTTCATATCAATTTCCTCAAGAAAATGCATAAGTTTCCTATGGTATAAAGTACTTGTATCATAGAGCGTTTCAATCCTCAAAGAGCGTATCTCCGGGCTTAACTATCAAATATACCTTGCGGCATAAAATCTATCTCATTGCATTTGTCAGCCTTTGTGACTGTGACAGCCAGACGGAACAATATTAAATATTGTATAGACAAAGGGCGGCCCCTCGCTGGGCGCCAATAAAATTATGTAGAAATGAACTGTAACTTTTAAACTTTTCACATTTCCAGTGTTTTTTCTTCATCTCACTTAACTTATATTATATCCTCGTAAAATGTTACTTAAAAGTGTGTACAAGTGAAACTAATAAAAATTCTGATTTAATGTCTGAAAAATACTTTCTATTTTGTTAACTATCTTTTATAGATATAACAGAGGACGTAAGATACCCCAATAATATGAAGCACAAAAAACTTGAGTAGTATTTACGAAGTTAATGACTGACAATTATAATAAAACGGTAATGCGAGTAGAGGGTAAAACATTCCAATAATTACTTCCCCGTACTAATAAGTGCATAATAGACGTGTGATGGTATTGGCGCCCACCGCGGGGCACCCTCTCGGCAAACAATCTATGTTATGACTGTTACGAGCCACTCAGAAAAAACAATGCCAATATTGGTATATTTAGAGTGCATTTAATGTATTTTTTCTGCTACAAGAATTTCAACATACGTTGTGTGTAATAACTACTATTGCTATTACAACGTTTATTGTGTAAAATAGCAATTACGATTATTATTCCGTTTGACTCAGCGCGTGCAATCACTATGGTAACATTTTTAGCGTTATTCAGAAATACGTCATACAACAAGTAGTATTTTTTCAAGAACGATTGAACTGTAATGTAATGTATGTGTTCCGATATTTGTTCGATTACAAAATAGTCAGCACAATACTGTGGGCCCCATGCGCGAAGTGGAGCGTCAACAAATAAAAACATTCCCGGCTATGGCTCCCAGGAGATGAGGGTGGCGGTCAGCGCTATCTGCCGGTGGGGTGATTTACTGTTACGATATACTTCTACGGCGTTCTTGAACATACACATATAACGTTATGCGTGCTCGTGGAACATCAAGAATGTAGTTTTTCCCACATTTCCAATTTTTTTATGGAATAACATTACTTACACCTAGAGGGCGAAAAAATTGTGTTTTAACTACTTGCCTTGTTTAATTCATTGTCAATAATTCTAGTGACTCAGCATTCTGAGGCTCCTGATTATAAACGAAATATTGCGTCTGCACTCGCGAATAATACTGCATTAAAATTATTGTCGTCGTTTGTCAATGCAATGTTTAAAGGCGTACATTATAATCAAACCCTCATTTTCACCTGTACGATAGTAATAGCTTTATAAACCGCAGTATACAATACGCGAGAATAGGTATGTGATTGCACGCGAGAGCTCTCCCCGCAAGTACCTACGGGGCGTAGCTTGAGATGCTTTTAAAAATGTATATCAATTCATGCGTATGGATGTAGAGTTGTTTCTTTGTAGCTTTTAAAATGTCGTAATATTACATTATTGATGTTACAACGGCGGATTGTAGTCCTGCTGTAAGAAATAACAGCAATAAAGATAAGTGCGTGGCATTATTTTACCGTTCCATTGCGTGATTTTTAAAGTGTCCCTTGAACTATTTGGGTATTTTAGAACACTGACTTGATACAGCTAACCTCTTATTGTTTATTTACCAAAATATCCCCGTCAGCTTGCAATTCTATTAATGACGTAAGATAAGTGCTCTTACTACATTCCCGTGGAGCATACGTCCTAAGTATCTAATGTAAGACTAATAAACGAGTATTGCTTCGATGTAAAATAATACTGTTGACGCAGAAAATCCTTTTAAAACACACCAGAAAACAGCGCCGTTCCCTGGAGTGCTGTTCAAGTTAAGTGAAGGTACTGCGGCCCCGTGTTGGGCGCCATTGTTGTTATTCGCTACAGAATTAAATTAAGTGATTGCTACCGTTTTTTCATGTTCTATACTACAGTACTGCTGAATATATTAACTTAAATCAAAATTAACTATAACAATCAAGTGTTTCGATGAGTGTTCAACGATGTATTATTATTGATTTGAATTTGCAGTGCTGACACAATTTTCAACAAGGTCTATTTAGGACAAGATTCTGTACCCACAGCTGAAGGCTGTCCGGGCTAAGTCTCTCCACAGCAACCAACATTGGAAATACGAGTTTTACAAAATTCCTCATAAAACGGGGCGGCGCGGCGTACTCTTCGCTTCTTTGTTTAGAAGTAATCATCCGAAACCAGCTTCATTGTGTTCTGGACACGCTCGATGTAATGTCGGAACTTTGTACAATAGCCGAAACAATGGCGTATTGAAAAGCACCGAAGTTTTAATTAATCCACAAAAACGCCTTCATTAACACGTTTGTATTAGGCTGGACATGTTGGTTTTTATTCCACTCATATAATAGGTTATTACTGCACTACACATAATTTACTTTAATCCAGGGACATTATGTACCTGTAGCGATGTGTTATGACTGTTGAAAAGAGGTACCGACGAAATGTTCTCTAAAGCAAATTCCATATTGGTGATTTCAAAACCGAAGTATTACTTTATTTTAACCGATTCAAAAATCATTTTAACGCAATATAAGCCAAGCATCTTCCCGTGTAATCCCAACTAGGAGTTGTTTTGAATAAATTAATATTGTAATTTTGTTAATTTACAATGCTCGACATTTAATAAAGCCGATATAATGAAATAATCATAACTTTTCTCATCTGGAGTTTATTAACGAGTTTGTTGGAATTTGTTTTCTATTATAGCTCTTAAACAACCGAGATAATTACATTACCGAAGGTATATCTGCTTATTGTTTGTTAGTCTTCAAGTCTATATTTTATATCTGTTTTAATGTAGTTATATTTAATTAAATTACACAAAAGTAAACCAGATAATACTATCGCTCTACTACTGCTACTGATTATTTCTTCTACAATGCGTCACAGTCAACAAGAGAGAAAAGTTTTATCGGCAGGCGCTTGTACATATAATATGATGCGGTTTAAACTTATGTATGTAGCTACTTATATGTAAACAGTTATTTTTTCATGAGATAAATTTAATGAAACAAGTTATATACATGTTAAGTAAAGAAAAACCGTGAACAAAGCGAATGCATATAAACATGAGATCTCTCTTACGTAAATATTGGCGCCCACCGCGGTGTAATGCCTCCAAGCCATAGTATTAAAATACGCATATTCACCACGTGTCGGTTGGCGTCTTTTTATCGAAAAAAATATTTATTTTTTGTAATAACAAAAGAAAGCACAGTCTGTGTAATATTATAAGCGGTCAATATCTAATTTTAAAACACTGCTATTTAAATTTTTCTATTTGTATATTTATTAAAAGTTAGCGAATTTCGCTTTTCACATTGCATAAATATAAACGAGTTTTAAATGCATATTATTTTCGACCAGTTTTTTACAGAAAAGCTTAATACAAATATTTTTATTTTCGCTTTAACTAGATGCACATGCGATTTCTTTCTTATGTTTTATTTTCATTTCCATACATTCCAAAACTGCTTCTGTAAAGTTGGGAGATGATGCAGTTCTTGTGGTAAAGACTTCCGTTCGCTCTCGGTGTGGTGGCATGATGGAGCGAGACTTTTTTGTGCGGTTAAACTTGAGCGACAGGCAATATTGAACTCTGTCTGCAGCAGCCTAACGTCGAATTGAAATATTAAAATGAAAACTTTTCCATAATTTTGTATAATCTGTAGGTATAATATTCGAACGACATTGTATAAGCAAATTGTAGAACTATAAAGTATTATTAGTAAGGTTTTACTGACAGTAATTACATGTTATATTCATAGAATTTTATAAAGTATAAAGTGCAGACTTATATGATATATGATAACATAACAATACAGTAGCTTCATAGAGAATAGACAGACGCAAAGGCACGCTTTAATTCTATAAAAATAATACCCACATATTTATGTTCCTCGATAGTTTCTCTATTCATTAGCTCTCGACTTGCTATGTTTCTTTTACTTGGTTGAAGTACGGATCTCTCTCTACGAATGATAAAGCCTTGTTTAAGAACTGTTGGCCGAACTGTCTCGTCTCAAGTTTTCCAACCGCAACACCAACAGTTGAAATTTCTGTCCAAAGATCGAAATTAATGATGAAAATTTTATTGTAAAATTTATTGTAAAGCTTAACAAATTTAACATAAGCTAACCACTGTTTTGTATAGAATAATACTTAGACTTAACAATCTCACTAGATTAAAATTTAAAATTTCTTGCACGCTACGTGGAGTATTTTAGTTTTAAATTATTATCTTAGCTTCTGTAAAGACGAATATTTTAGGGAATGACTCTAAAGGCATTCTTCCATACCTCTACACATTTAGATGTTAATCACATTACGCTTTCATTGAACCTAAACTTGGGAAAATATAGTCGTAATAAAGTTTCATAATTCAGCGAATCTCATGAACAATTCAACAATACAGCTGCTAAAAATTCATGCCAGTCTCAAATACAGGTTATTTTGCGTTGTGCCTCGAGTCGCAACCAAAGTGAACTAAATCCTGTGATGTTGTGAAACAGGTTTTTTTTTTAATTACCTTAAAAAGCATTTCTTATATTTAATGTTTTCCTTAATTAAGATTAACAGCCTTTTGTTAATCTCAAATAATTCGCTGTAAGTTTGTAAAATCTAAGTATGAACGTGTACGCTTTATTAAAATCGATTGTTGCTCGAAATTTTGTTCATATCAGAAATACGAATTTAGATCAAAATAGAAGAGAGAGAGAGAGAGTGAGAGAGAGACGATCAATGACTTAATTCAACAGGCTTGTGGTTATTTTTCAGTAGGCAAAGTGACCTAACAGAGATAACTTTTACTCGCCAAATAACTTTAGTACAAAAAATCGTTCCTTCCAAATTTATAGGTATATACGAGTAACAGTACCAAAGAAAACATATCGAACATTTTCTTAAATATTGTCAAGGTTGGATAAAAGAGCAAAAACTCAAAAGTAAGTAAGAATTGTATTTTTTTTTCATCTCCTAATAATATTCGACGAAATCTATAGGTACTCATAATATTGTAAGGATGTGTCAATGTTCTTCTAAGATGTACAACCGTTGATACAATTTATCGCGACGTGACCTTCAATCATTCCATTAACTTTTTCAACATCGCTTTGTAGCTGCCACACAGATTGAAGCAGCATTTCCTTCGAATTTTCTCAGCGTTCTCGATATAAAAATATACAGTAATATCCTATAGAGATTTGGGACATTGCTTTCTGAAATTACAAATTCCTTGTCGTCGGGTTCTGTACGTGTGACGATATCCATTTCGTACGTTATGTCTGTATTTGATCGAATTTCGTATTTCTTATAATTCCAAATACATTTATGTGGCCGTCTCTTATATTTTTTACTAAAGAAATTATTACCAATATTGAAAGGGTACCGATGATTATGTTGAGGTGTAATAATTCTAGAATTAGTAATCGCTGGAATAAAAATACAAGTAATAAGGATAATAGCTACAAAAATTAGTAGCATAGTAGGGCTTAATTACAATAGTTTTAACTCATTGTCCTTTAGAGATCGATGTCAAGTTGCAACATGCTTAAACACAAGTAGCTAAGTAAACATATACCTCGTGTCACCTACACGACGGATAGAACCTTCTCGAATTTCTCTCCAAAACTGTCTTTGTTTGGTGTGTATCCTTTAAATATGCGGCGTATGTGCAATCGTCGCCTTTCTCGTGTTGCGTATTTCTTTATCCTTCGCGATTTCATCGCGGCAATGTTTATTCAAATGTTTGGAGCCGAACACGCTTTTTATCAAAACGTTCCCGCGGCCATGAATGTGATTTCGTCAGAAATTCCGCTACAATATGAACGTTTGCGATCGTTCCGAACGCTCAGCGAATGCGACGAGAAAACTACGGACACGAAAACGAATACGTATTAAATTACATTTTTGCCATTCAAAGCTACGCGATATCGCGAGTTATTTTTTTCAGAAATCGTTACGCTCAATAGAAAACAATAATAATAACCCCTTGCGTTATCCTCGTATATCCCCATCTGATCCCAAACTAAGCACAACTTGTGCTATGGTGACCAGACAACCGGTAAACTAAATATACACATACCATATAATATAACATTTTCATGACATCCAGACAGAGAATAAACAGATAGGCTCATAACAGAAATGTCTGTCGCGGTTGCGAATCGAACCCACGGCCCGCGGTTCAGCAGGGTCTCTAACAACTACACCAAGAGGTTTTTTTTTGATGAATACATAAGTAAAGTACGTAATGAATTGGCAACTATCGGTCAAAGTGTGCAGACCTACTCGTAGGTGCGGATAGCACTCGCGTCATCGGGGACACGTGCAGGAGACAGTCTCTAATGTCACCATTAGGTAACAGCCTCTAAAGCCTCCAAATGTCAACCTCCGACACATGAAATACCTGTAAATCAGTATCTCTGCTAAAGCTCTAAAGTTCCGTCGGCTTCACCCATGTATTACGACAAGGAATAGATCGGTTATTGACTAAGGTGAAGTGTTTGCAAAGTTGAAGGCTTTGAAATTTCCATTACACATGCCTGTACATTATACATATCTGGGTAATTCGTGTGTTGGTTATAAGCGTGCCGCGTTGATTAAAGCAGTCTGTGAAATTAACCCCAATTGTTTGGCAATTGTCTAATAACATCTTGCAGATATATGCATAGGGCTATCATCGTGTGTACAGGTTGTACTTTATAAATAACGACCTTAAGGTCAACAGGCTGCGGTGAACTGGCTCGAGATGATCCTTGACCATATCGAGTCCTAAACAGGTGTTGATCGGCGTTGATTGCTGCGTGCGATAGCTACAGTTATTAATCCTGTATTACTAGTATGTAATTTTAATTACAGAATTAGCTATGATTCATTTCATATTAATTCCGATATTCGACTTGCAAGATGTCGTAGGTACTATGCGTATATTTATTTGTTCTAGAAACACACTTCTAATTCCTATTTGGGAGGCTCGAATCTATGCTCGAATCGATCTGCATCTGTTGTTTATGTCAAAATATGTAAATCAGAGCAAAATTTTGTTTTACGTCACAATGTAATTGAAACACATAAAAAATACACATGTGCTTACACACTGTTAAAATTACAATCTAACCGTTGCATGTACTGACGCTGTTTGCAGCGATTTTCCGGTTCGCGCGGCGCGCGCCCGGACCGCTCGAACAATGTCAATACGTACGAGTACGTAGCGCGCGCGACTCGCGACGCCCTCGTGAATATTCATAAACGCTTATTGAATACGGCACGCTGTGGTTTTTCCGTCCGCATCGCGACTGACAAACCGAGTTATACGCTTTTGTGCGACGAATGTGAAGGAAATGGACGCGCCTGAAAAAGATCTGTTCACTGTTATGTAGTCTTTTGAAAGTTAACAAGACATAATATGTCTCTACTTTGATCGTAAATGATTGACATGACCAGAAGGTTTTTATGATATAGATGGTGTACATACTCGTAGTGTATTGTATGTGTTGAATAATTCTTTGTAGTTCATTAGCTTATCAAGATTTCTAACAATCAATCAACATCTGATGACTGTCCCGTTCGCATTATCCCGTTTGCTGTCCGATATCTGCTTGCTTTTTTTGGTATTCGCACATTTCGTGCATCCATATTCATGTGATTTTGAAAAAAATCGAATTATACAAACAGAAAAATCGTTTTGTTCGCCAGTTGCTGCAATTTTGCGTTCGTTTCGTTGCATCGCGCCATATTTTTCTCGTTAGATTTGCATATGCGAGTTTTTTTGTATTACTGTCCAGCCACCATCGTTCTTCGGATCCAAATTTAACAGTTTAAAATTGTAACATTGTTATTCGTTTCCGAAAAAAAGTTTGGCCTTAATGCGGTTAACATAGTACAGAGTGTGTTTAGATTTTATCTTATTGTACGATGTTATTCGATGAGGATTTTGTTGTTGTTTTTCCTATGTATAAGATGCATTTTTAGCAATTCCATTGTGGCAATAGTTTATTTACGTGTTATATTTCGATCGTAATGAAATTAATCGCAAACCCAAAAATCAAACGCACCGAAGCAAGAACATAAATTAAGACCCCAATGTTAAATAAGAAATGACCCTAAGCCAATTATACCGAATACACCCCTACGACACGTGTGCAATAACGAGAAATCGAACCTACGTCCCTCTTGTGCTTTCGTTAGGATGCTGGGGTTGTAACCTTGGGGTTTGAGAGTCGGTCGATACGTTTGGGTTTTTTTCTCTTGGGTTCTATTGTTTGGTATTAGGATTCCGTCATCGTTTTGCTAGCATACAAACGATTATTTAATATCCTTTGTAATCACAAGAAGATGTAAGATGACATCCCAAGAGAATCCTGAGAAAGGCGCTGGAGGAAGCCAGTGCGTTCCGAATGTAGATCTCGGATTCATTCAACAACGCTGAAGGCCACCGAAGAGGTTTTACTGAGAGAAAGTTCCACATGGCCCGTAGTCTTCCAAGCTACCGCTGTAGCTTTTGATGGCTTCCCATCACTAAAACCAAAAATGCTAAGCACTTATTGTTGATTGAATCATATACGTGCTTATTCTACAAAAAGAAAACATTGTCTCCAACATCCATCGCAGTAGCACATTTCAAAAAAAATTATAGGTATTTTTTAAACTGTATCACATTTTGTTTGCTAAAAAGTGCGACAAACATAACAGCCTTTACACTAATTTCAACGGAACCGAAGTGTGTCAACACACACTCTGGTGTGGTGACTAGGGCAACAACAATAGGGGTAAGTGTGCCACTGTGTTACAGGGATGCGCGATTATATGCGAACGGTAATGGCCACTCGTTGCATAAAGTCCTTTACAATTACACCATATAACATGGAAAAATGGACTTTAAAACACGAGGTGTAGAGTTGAAATTGGTCTATATAAACTTGCTTCATATATTGAAATATGTACAGGATTGTCAACTTTATTTCAAACTGAATATAGGTGAGTTTTTAGTGATTTGCAAAGCTATGTTGATATGAGGATGTGAAGAATTTAAAAAAAATGTACGCCTTTATTGCGCTTGCAATTACGATGTGGATCTGCTATGCGAGATGAACCAATTTCCATTTATATTTTTTTTAATTATTTGCGTGATGTCGTATTTTAGTTTAATTGTTTTTTGGATGGGTTGTTGACGATGTTATTTTTTGTTTCAGGTAATAACGTCAACGAGTTTTGGTGCCGTATTTGAATGGAACTTTTTTTTGGTAACAATTCGGAAGTTAGCATTATTAGGTGGTGTATATTTCAATGATTATAAAACGTAACAGTAAAGATATTGACGCAGTAACAGTATTTAGGTCAAAGGTAGCTTTAGCTATTCGTAGTTCCTGATAAAGAATGCTAATTAAATGTCTACATATCACTTCATCGGATCATAATTTTTAGATAGAACTGATGTTTGGATTATGCTGTTCGCTATATAACAACAGATGGCGCTACTCAATATCCTGTACATTACACGCCACCTTCCCCCCTCCCTGTCATACCCCCCTTATTCTACTGGTACTATCATTATTTTCTGTTTATGACTTAAGACGGCACCACACCGAAAGCTAAGGGTGCCCAAGGCAATAATTACCGCGTGAAGCAACTAAATGGTGTTAAGTTAATAAAATATGAGTAACTCCATACGCTACATGAGAATTGCAAAGAAATGAAAATCGCTATATGTGTATAGGACAGGATTAAGATCTGATGGCATGTGAAATTTGTCACGAACGTTTTAATATGCTGCGTGTTAATGAATATATTTTACATCATTTTCTTTCATTACCTCGAAGGAGCCAATTAGCCAACATCAACACACACCATCTAACAAGAAAATGCGACTTTCGTCAATTTTTCCTCCCATAAACCCAATGACTCCTCTATTTACCCTAAACCAGAGGGTGAGACCCCAAAGTAATCAGCTCAGACGAATTTGGCCCTTGAGAATGAGTATATTTAGGCCAAAGTCCCTCAATAAAATATTTAAGAATTAGCGTTCGCCCGCCGGGAACGCCCCCGTATATTGTCATTTTACAGTTCCCGTGGTGATATTTTATGCCGTTTTACTTATGTATTTAGTGCAGGTTTTAGGAGTTAATGGTATCAGAAATGAGGTAGTATGTGCAATATTTGTTCACATTTTGTAGATCCAAGAATAATGTATGGAATTCAACATTTTTTTTTAAAGTTCTAAATTACTCAATGGGGAATACTAGAGTGGAGACCACGCACAAGCGAGCGCAGTGCGGGGCGCCCTCGAGCCCGGTGGTCCGACGACCTTAAGAAAGTGGCTGGAAGTGGTTGGATGCGGAAGGCTGAGGACCATGTGTGGTGGCGTGCCTTGGGGGAGGTCTATCTCCAGCAGTGGCGGGACACGGGCTGATGATGATGATGATGATGAAATTACTCAATAGGTTACATAGGTGCTTGTGTACTGTGTACTACTACTTTCAATGTGGGGAGCAGTGGTTCGGAGTGATAACAGTTTCTTTTGTTTCTTCATTCAGCTTTTAACGTCTTTTGCTTTGCTCCAATATTCCTTACAATTAGGTACTTATTCGGTAAGTTTATAGAATAGATGTTTTAAGAATCACAATTTGAATAATTTACTTTAAATCACGTAGTTGAAGCACAGAAATCAGGATCTGTATTTTTTTTAATATGTTAATTTGTATCATTTTCCATTGCTTAGAATTTAAGTCTATTCGTTAATACGTAGCTAGAGCTAAACTGGTGAATGGTTCAAGCGACATATTAGGCCGCCCGATCCCAAAGTGCAACATTTACATGCGTAAAGGTCGTATTGAATGCGTTTCGCTTGCCGCCTGTCGAATTAAATTAGACTCGATAACATTCTTAACGCTGTTATAAATGCAATGAAAACGAAGAAAAGACATATAAGGTTCGAAAACCCTCATCTTCGGAGACGATTAATAATAATGTACTTTTAAAGGACTACAATGCAAACACTGTATCTCATTGTTGTGACGAAAATCAAGGAAGTGCATAAAAAGTACGCCGCGAATGTTTAAAAGCGTAGCGGAAGAGTAAGAAAAGCGGGCTCATCGCTAAAATCCGGCACAAGGACCGACGCTCGCGGCGAAGAAAAGATTCTGTCATCTTAGCTTTTAGCGCCTCGAATCGTGCACTAAACCGCGGCCCACATTCCTCCTTTGTATAGGTATCGTCGTTACTATCTTCATGTTTATTTATAAGTTGAGATTAACGTTTTCGCGTTGAATATTTATAGATAAACATAAGATTGTTCACTTATGTGATTGACCGCCTTTCGCTTCTGTTCTGGTCTAAGTTAATCTTTATAGGTACAATTCTCTATCGCGCAGATGTGTCAAATTGGAAATTCGAAGGAATATTGTTACGGACAATTATCACTAATGTAACTAATTCACTCAAACGGACCACATTCTTACAGTCAGTCGTATTGGAGGCGAGTTGCAGATGTCGCAGTTATTTTTGACAGCTACCTGCTGGTTTGCTACTCTTTTCACATAAAAAAGGTTAATATTAAGAGTTATTTTTCTTATGAGCAGCTTGTATATTTTGTAAATATATTTCTCTCAAACAAACAATTACGCTTATGTCCATATTTACGAAAGAGATGAAATGAAAATAGGCGTACAATATTTCTACAAATAAAATTAAAAGCTTTAACCAATTTCCCTGTAAAGCTGATGTTCCACTGGCCAAGAATGGAACTTTAAAATTATTTTCTATTATTTAAAATATAAATTTATATTATGGGGCTTCTTATAATTCACCTATCTACATTACATTTCTACCTACATTTATTGTGAACAATCGAATTCCACAAAAACCTCTCTTGACTGTCAATTGATAATAAGTGATTATTGTGCAACCATAATATGAAATGTACATAAGTATCTTTTATATTACTGTAATCTTTTTAGAATCCTTTCTTCCTATCAAATATTTGTTACATATAATACGTTCCAATATATTATTATGTAATACATTTTTTATTGCGTAAATCATGGACGGACTAGTAATGTATACACATCTTCGAGAGACCGTATAAGAAAATTAGACTTAAAATTACATTGGGAAATTTCAGCGCTTGCTTTAATGGCTCGGCGCCGCTCGTCGCCCGCCAATATTGACGCAAGCGTCTAATGTTGAAGGGGGATTGTTAATTTTGTTCTCGCTATCCATCAACTGGGCTCGTCCCGTGATCGACAGACGCGACGGCCCCACCCGATGCATCCGATACCATCCTCGATAATTTATCTTCCGTTCGTATCACTTAACCATGATAAGATACAAACGATCGCCGAATTCGAAATACGATTAACTATTCGGTAATCATTATGTCACGTACCATTCGGCCGCTCCAATAGCTTCTAGCAACGAAACGCACACAAATTACGTTGCGTAGTCCTTGTTCGCGCTTTCAGTATACAACCACTTAATGGCGGTTTAGACAAACGTAACTAAGGAAAATTATAGGAATCACAAAAATGTATGATGTTTTTTGGTATTACCGAATTATTTTGTAAACTCCATCTTTACTCTGTGTTTGAACGAATTTCTCCAAGAATATTTCAAAAGAAACTCCAATCATACAAAAACCTAGAGCAGACAAACTGATTTGTATTAGTTTTACAAAGTTATCGTCTTCCAACTTACCGCTACTCCGAAGTTGTGGTAAGCTTTTCCAATTGAATAGAAATTTATTCGTTCCATCCTATTATAACGAGTAGATTCGAAGACAGGTCGACAAACAATACCACATTTTTCACTTGACGTTTAGAACTTACAAGATGAAAAAGGTGAAGAAAGAAGGAGGATTTTAAAAAATCGTTTGAGGATGAGACGTCTTGAAACGTCCTGAAACTTGTCGGGAATATAAAAGACGGAGTCAATCGCTTTGCAAATAGGGGCTCGTCTCAGACTCCCTGTCTGACAGTTTAGTGGATATTGAATCCTTTAGACGTTTATGAATTATGTGAATAAGTTGGAGAGAACGAAGAGAAAAGGAGTTTTTTAAAGTGTTATAAAGTTTTATATCGTTCTACAAAGTAGTTTTATGTTTTCACGGCTGTCCCCTCAAAGTGGATTCAAATGGCATGATCGATACTATCACGGCTGAATCACGCGGGGGTGGGTTGTTTGCGTCGTGATATCCAGTTAAAGCTAATGTGCTGGCGCGTACACAAACTGTCGACTTTACCGTTATATTTAAAATAAAACATTCCTAAGCTAATACTTTTATTGTTCAATGATTCTCTTTTCTCGCTCTCACACTTCCGAATTCTGAGCTGGTTTTTCTGAATATTTTAAATAAGCCTTCGAATTTACCGCAACCGTTGAAATGAACTCCATATGAACTCGCATATCGTAGTTCGGTCAATGCGAATGCGAAGATGATGTCGCTATGTCACTAAATATACATAGGTACTTTCCGCACGAAATTATTGTAAGTTACATAGTACAGTTAATATAATTGTTTGCTTGTGTAGAAGGTCAACGCTTCAATTAATATGTGAAACATCTTTCAAAGTTCGTATCACAGTTGAACACTCGAAGTCGTAAAGCCGCTCAATTTGCATGTCCAGCCCGTTTGGGAATACACCGAGCGTTACACTTTATTGCTTGGATATTGTCAGTATTTTACTCCACGTATGTAGGTATAAACTTGGTTAATTTATTTCATGTTTACATTGAGAGGCGAGTGACCGTGAAGTTACGTCTAGCACATCTAGTGCTGCTTCTACTACTATTTTATACGAATAGGTTTCTTTTATGTTGAAAAGTTAGATAGGTTTTTGTATCGAATCGTTGTCTGCTGTTTGACCTTAGTACGTTCACAGCTACACAGATTAAAGCGGTATATATGTATATTTGAAAGTGAGGAGATGATAGACTGGTATTTCTTTCCAAAGAATACGAGAGGAAATTTGTGATATGATGTTGATGGAAGAAAACCTTACAATCGGAACACACAGTGTAATTACTTTGTGGTACCATATTAAAAGTCTTTAAATTAAATGTTAATTGGTCTGGAAAATAACAAAAACGTAAGAAACGAAACTTTTCGTAATAAAAATATCACGAAGTTTCAGATTTTTTTGCTAAAATGCAATTCTGACGATTTTAATTTCATTACAGTTCTTTCAAACAGTTCGTAAAGAAAACAGTGTTGACTTTACTGAAGAAAGAAATTTATCGACTGTGTCTATAGTTACGTAACTATATATTATGGAGTTAACATTCAATATTAGTTTTATAGGACCCTAAATATTTCTATGAGAACATGCATATCTAAAGGTAAAGTAATTTTTGAAGTTGAATTGTAATTGCATTGCATTGTTGCAATGGGAATATTAATGTCACGGAAATTCTAACCTGCTAATAAACTTTCAAACTAGCTAGAGATATAAAAATTGTTAATTGAAAATCTTATTCATTTTTCGCCGTTTCAGCTCTAAAAAGTTGGAGACCGCTTTCCAAGACTCGTTTAATAGGCCACTGGGACCCGTCCCGGTTACAGAGACATTGAGATTGTCGCGGAAATGAGAAAAGTGCAGATTTTTGCTGATGAGAAATCACGGGAGGATTAAAAGTAACTCGAGTGAGTTTTCTAAAGAAAACAAAACAAATGTCCCAAGATTAATAACTTGTGACATCTGACAGTAATATCGTATGAACTCGACTTCAGAGATGTCACCGCGTACAACGGGAACAAAAAGTTTGAAAAGTAAAGGACTTGCGTCAAACGGTATCGTCGCTTTATCTCCAAAGGAAATTGTGCGACGCGATTTTGCATAAACAGGAGCTTTGATGTCGATTTTGAAAATCATAAATATATATTTTTTTGTGATTGAAATATTATTCGCTGATAACACTCCGACAAATATCTAGTGGATTTTAAATCTGCACGTGAATAATGAAAACCTTTTGAATCGTATTGCAAGTGGGACACTCGGGCCCGCAAGATTGACGCGCGGTCGGGTTGGAACTGAGCTCCATATTTTCATATTCTTTTGTCGTTCATTTTTGCAAATTTGCAATTTCGGTATGCAACTATTGGTGACGCTGTGTGCATTCTCGTTAAGTAGGCCTCTGGCGGCTGACCTGATTGTTGTCGCGGATTGCAACCGCCACGAGTGAAATGTGGAATGACACTGGTAGTGAATTTTCAGCTTTTATCATCTCGTAGTATTACAGGTAATTTTTTGACATTTTGTTGTTTCTGGTTCAGCAATTGTTTTAAATTGTTAACACATACCTACATATATTTTGCGAATGTTAAATTTTCGCAACTTTATTCTTATCGAGTAAACTCATTCTCAAAGCAATGTTGCTAAAATGATTGCTTAGTGTTAGAATTAGTTACTGTGACAGTAAGTTCATGCACTGGTATCTGAATAATCACCACATTAACAGTCAGCTCGTCAAGTTACGTTGCGAAAGCGCCCCAATTGGACCAGATTCCGGATCGCATCGAGTCCGTGTATCTTAATGTCTCTATAAACCGTCTAATTAACAGTCCCGGTATGTGAGACTGGAGCGGGTGTGACTGGCGTTGCAACACTGCATTACATTAGCGGTAAGTGCGCCAATTCAAATCATCGTAGACTTAAATGGAACTGGAATGAGATTCTGATGAAAGATGTTACAACAGTGTGTCCAAGATTCAATTTTGGAAGCAACAAGTGCTTCAGCAATTTTCTTACTGCTATATAAAGGAGCAGAGAAGAATTAAGCACTTAACTGCAAAACAATGAAGATGTGACAAAATATTGCTGGATGCACGTCACTGTCAGTTGCGATCGCAGTCAAATGCAAGCCTATAGTGATAAATAAATCAATACTAGACACATCGGTAATTGAGTGGCGAATATATTCGAATACCATTTTCGGAGTTACATGGTCGTGAATTTGCTTGCAACTAAGTAAGTATGCAAATAAATGACTTGACCGTCATCCTTAGCCGTGTGGCTTCATTTGCACCATTGTTCACGATATGCCACACAACCAGGATACCAACACGAAGTGCGTAATAGTCGAACATTATTCGCGATAAATATCTTCTTCTATTATTATCTACTTTAAGCACTGGGCTTACCATTAGTCCTTCTAAATAGACGAATCAAAAAGATACCTCCATCTCCTATTCAAATATTTCACTTACAACCTTCTCGTCTACGTGATAAGACTGAAAACAGATTGACAGACTGCCCTGTCGGAATGATAGTCTAACTGCCATCCTTTATTCCCAACAAGCCGTCCATTACACTAAGCGCTAACAAGTCAGGTGAGTTTACATACACAAGAAAGTGGGCTTTATGTTATTAGCAGTAAGGTCATTTTACCTTATTGACGTTGTTCGTTTTGAAATATAAGCGACTCAGCGCTTTCAAGCTATTGCTGGATGTCTTTTGATGAACGTTTATGAGGTTTTTTTTTATGATTTTGAACAGGGACTTCAGCCTGTTTTACGCCTGTTGCTGTGCGATTGTTGACACTTGACTAGTTTTTAACACGAACTTTGTTTGTGTTTATGATTAGTAGGTACACTTCTGACATTGTCCAGCCAAGAACGTATAATTATAGGTAACCCTATTATAAATGCTCCTTATCCATACCAAAGTTCTACTATTGTTTGTATACTTCCTCACTTGTTATATACGTTTTATTGACTTGTCCTTGTTCCGCGTAATGAAAGGGCGCACAAAGCCGATGAACTATTACAATGTGTGATGTTTATCAATTATGTATAGACTTTGTAATGAATAAAACAAGTTGAGTTTCAATTTGCTTAATATTTCGTTTAGTGACCATTGAATGCGGAGCCCGTTATCCTCTAGAGTGGAAATCCCCTTGAGGTGTGTATGTACGTATCTTCATGATATATTCCTTCAATGTAAGCGCGTAGGGCGTTTAACCTTAAAAAGGTATATGATTTTAAAAGCCACAAATTTCAGTTATATGTTCTAATACCATAGTGTCTGCGAGTTGTAGTGGTCGTTGACCTTTTGTTCTCTATTCCACTCTATTCCAGGTGAAACGTTTACACACATGGTCTACATAATGATATATGAATGTAAACTCTGAAAGCAAAAACATTCTCTAAAGTACATCAGGGTTATGAAAGCATCAATAATTCCTCAGTTGTGGCAACTGTCTGTAAACATACCTAACCACTTACCATCAGTCGAGCCTTCAGAGCTTACCACTTACCTATTATTATGTACTCTCGATTATGTGTCATAAATCAAACATTGTTTCAGCGACCATAGGTACATACATTTGTAGTTCAGATGATATTTTACTAGGATAATAAAATCCATGTACATGTCTGGCAGAATATCGCTGCATGTTATCTTTATTCCACCCCCATTGACATCGCCGACCCACCCCATGCGCTGTGACATCACAAATAGCGACAATTATATGCAAATTGCGCGACGTAGGTACCACGTCTAGACAGTGTACTGGATTTTATTTATCTGTAAAGTTATTTTTATCTCTCGAAGCGCCCGTTGCTCAGCGTTGCCGGCGTAAAGAAAACGATTTATCAAAGCTGTTATGAATATTTAGTGTCCTGTAACAGTGTGCACGTTACGCTATTATTGGCATTCAAATGTTCATATTATTCAATCTGAGTACAAGTAATCGTTAAAAGTAAGTGATATATTAAAATAAAAACAACTAAAATATCACTATGTGTTATGTTAAATAAAATAAATGGTATTAGAACTAAAATTAAATAGACGGTATTAAAATTAATCTTGCTCTCCCTGAGTCTGGGATTCCACTTCTTGGCACGCATACATAAAGTTTTTGTGAGTTTTTTTTAAATTAAATATTTCGAATACTTTAATGGTAACGAAAATGTCTTGGCGTTACCTGCGCGCCCTAGAGTTTCCAGAATGTTCTCGGATATGTCATATATTTATGACATTAACCTTTGTGTTTCGGACCGGGTACAAGTCATTAAACGATTTACGTAATGCGAGATGAAATTAAGGAAAAAAATAATTATATTATGAATAAGGGGCAGATAGAGACTTAAATATAAACATTTAACATCTTCATTTTAATAAATTGCACTTAAAAATATTTCTTAAAATAGTCCAAATAGACTGTCTTAAAGTTCGATGGCACTCGTCACAGATAACATAAATTTGTGACGTTCCTCTGCATTTAATTAAAACTTATCGCAATTGGTTTTAATGAACATGTCACAGTGAAATGTTTATAGAGGTAATTACATAGTGTTGTTAATTATATAGTACGAGACTTTCTAAATTAAAATAGGCTAGTTGTGCCTTATAGCACTATATAAGGACGATTTACACTATTAAAAAAATACCTTTCCATACATATAACGCTATTATAGCTACATACATACATATATGTATATAAATGCTTTACGAATAAAATTTCTGCAGCGGGAGAAGGGTATCACGGTGGTAGTAATATGTCTAAGAAATGGAAAAAAAATCTTTTTCAGTTGAAAGATAGTGACAGGAATTGTTGATTCATAAGAGGATTCATAGACTTTAGGAACTTCTACAAAGATTTCTATAGAATTCACTTTGAAAGCATCGTGAATCACAATTGTCAGTTAGGTCTCATCTGGTGTCGAGAGCGTTAAACGGTCGCCGCGACCTCCTTATCTTTACTTCCTCTTTGAAAGGGACAAAAGATATACCGAGTTGTAAAGCTCGCAACTAGAGAATAGACTCCGAGATGGATACTTGAGGGTCCTCAAACGAGCAGAAGTATCTAATTGTAGCTTCAAGAGAATAATACAATTGCCGGAATTGTAATGAGTTTGCAGCGTTCAAGTGGTAATTCGCCGTTCTGTTTGCTTGTTTTTAATGAGCATTGCAAAGTCGTAATTTATATTCTTGTAAAGAACCAAATATTTGCGGACGAGCGAAATAACTCTGCCCAATTTTGGTATTATTACAAATTACGTAAGACATCTTACTTGACGATAAAGAGACCTCGTTAAGAGATACCGCTACGATTAAGTCCAAATGACACGAATGTCAGCGACGCGAAACAGAATTTCTTAATAATGTCATCGAGTGACATCTGAGGGAACAATGGCATAAGCTGATTGATGGATAATAGCAAATGGTACGGGGACAAGACGCACCTGTTACTGACAGACTGACAACTGAATGTGTTGTTGATTGGAGTGTACAAATACTGTTTGAGTCTATAGTTCATTTATATTAATCACCGGTTTAGTTTAGTGTACATTCTTGTAAATAACAGAGTCCTAACCACTAAAAACAGAGTAACAGAATAACAGAGTACTCACTTTTTTTAATAATATGAAAGTAGAAGACGAGCATGCAGTCCATTTACATATAGAAATATTCAACAAAAAAACTTGTTATAAAAATGTTCTAACCAGCACACTCGCACCCTATTATGTAGTGCGATGATGTCTATTCCATGACACATTTGGGTCAATAGGCTGTGGCTCGGTGCGGGCAATTTCCGCCACTTCCGGCGCGCGAGTGCAGGCGCTGTAGTATGTGACAATCTTAATGTTGTAACAAATTATGTGGCTCGGTCGCCTTCTGTAATACTTGTAGCAGCGTAATATTGCTTGTGTGGTAAAAGAAATATTAGAAAACAATTTAAAAGCTCTTCGGATGCAATAAGTGTGCTATAACTACAATATTGAAAGCATTACAATCTCACTGGTCAATAACGAAAGCATAACATTGTAGGCCTGTAAGGTATTGGTATATGTACACGTTTCTTGAAAGATCTGTAACACAGTTCGGAGGAAATGGAAAAAGGGAGTTTATTGGACACTTTGAACGTGAAAGGAAATCAATCGCCTGAAGAATTGGATTTCAAAATGTATTGCAACCGGGTATACAAGTAGGTACTCAGGTTCGCGGACTTGATCGATCCAATCCAAAATCTTCGTATTCTGTAAGGAGCCTCCGCCGTGCTTTGTATAACAATGGCCAAACTCAAACTACCCCTCTACCGTTATCGATAACATAAATGCCTTCGTTACTTATGTTATACTTGTAGTTTCTGTCAGAGTTGGAGATCGTTCAATATGTCCAATGCCTGTATTTAGTTCAATTTATAGATATACCGCATGTTTATTGGAATACTGACTTAACTCAAAAAAGATTTTTGGGAAATCGCAAAAGAAGATCTTGCAATGAGACCTCATCGTACTTGTTGACGAAAAAAATTAAAACAATTTATCCTTAGGGCGCCAACAAATCGTAATTTCCACGTAATTCAAACGGTAAACGGTAGATGGCGCTAACAGAAGCCTGTATCTGTACGTATCTAAATTTTAACTTATTTCTTAATGAGTCGGTGTTCCATTAAGCATGCGATATTATTTATCTGTGCAATTTTACTATGATAAAAATGTATTGAGTGCCGAACTCATATTTAGAACCCAAAATTTAAAAAAATTTCGTTAGCACGACAATAAACTTTTTACAGTGGATTATATCTATCTAGCACCACAGCCTCTGCATCGGATATAATTGTATATAAATGTTATATGTATTTTTGTTTTAATATTTTCAGGACCGAGTGAGGGTTGTTACTACAACTTCCAGCATTATGGGGAAGGCGATCGTATTATGACAAACGAGCCCTGTCTAAACTGTACTTGCCATAATAGGATGCTCATGTGCTATTTAAGAGTCTGCCCGTTCACCAAACCCATTGGTCAGGACTGTACTATCGAAAAGCGGGCAGATCAGTGTTGCCCTATCGTCACCTGCCCAGACGGTAAGAGAGCTTTTAAACATGTTTATTTCATAAAGCCGTTATATTTACATATTTATCGATATACATATACACTTCTTCATTTACCAAAATGGAGATTATAACAGAATTAAAGAAAAAAATCAAATTAGATTAATATTAGTTTTATATTCCAAATTTCATATTTAACTGACACTTGGAATATAATCTTAACTAGCGACAACATTATCAAAGGTAACTAAACATACGCAGTCCTCTTAAACAGAACTTCCCGAACTTTTACTAGAAAGTAAATAACATGCGTTATTAGCCCAGATAGATAACGTGGAACGCCTTTTGTACGAGTACAAACAGTATATAAATATTGCTATGTTAATAAAATACCCAAAACCTCAACGATTTAATTATATTTTACAAACAAATAATTATTTTATATTTATATTATTAAATACTGCTCATTTAGTTCCAGTTGACCTACTCACTTCTACTTCAACCTCATCCCCTGCTGAATACGGAGCAACTGGACTCGGCAAAGTAGATAAATATGGTTGCAGCATTAATGGAAAATATTTCTCCGAGGGCTCAAAAGTACCACCGACGCCGAATAAACCTTGCGAACATTGTTATTGCATTCGCAATATGACGACTTGCGTTATGCAAGAGTGTACTCTTCACGTAGACGGCTGTACCCCGATTTATCACAAAGACGTCTGTTGCCCGGTTCGATATTCTTGTGGTAAGTGTTACAGATATTACTTGTATTACCAGGTGTGATTTTAGATTTAGGTTTTGCTAGAAAAATGCTGTCGAAGTAATTTACTGGGCACATATATTTAAGTAAAATATGTATATTGTGGAAATTTAGGAAAAGCTGGTCTCAACCAAAATATTTGATGGAATAAATATATAACTATGGTTATATTATGATTGCTCCAGTGGAAAGTTTTGGATATTTATTCCCATAACATACACAAGAATAGCTTATTTAATAAAACATTCATTCAAATAGAATGCAAATAATGTCGTATTTTTATTTATTCAATAAATTAAATTTTTCAGATCACCAAGAGGATGAAATGTTGCTTTTGGATGACATGACAACAACGGTGCGGCCGACGCCTGGTTTCTTACTAACGACTACAACTATGCCAGCCGTTACCCAAATGAGTCAAGACTGTGTTCACGATGATCAAATATTCACAGATGGAGCTTCAATAAAGACGGAAAAGGCTTGTGAGCATTGTTACTGTATGAAAGGAGATATTGTGTGTATTGTTCAAGAATGTGGCACACCTATGGAAAACGAAGGGAAGAATTGTACTTCTTTACCTCCTCGGCAAGGTCAATGTTGTCCTGACACGTACATCTGTGAAGGCGATGAACTTATATCAGAAGTTACTGATGGTATAACATCTGAAGATGTAACAACTTTATCACCACCAAGAAGAGTGGAGGGTAGTGGATATAGAAATGAACCCGATGAACCGTATACAGAAATGTCTACTTTCGAGGGCAGTGGAGAAGACACAGCTACTACATTAGATACATCGGATATGACGTCACAAAAACAAACCCCACAAATAATTGATGAAGTATTCCCAGCTACAGAAGAGTCTCTTAAGCCTATGTTTAGCACAATAGAACCAGATAAAGGACTAAATACAGTACCAGACGGTGAAGAAATTATTTCTGATTCTCATATTGGAGAAAAAACTACGCTTTCTCAAAAGACAGTTATTACTACACAACGCACTATTACTGACGGGGAACAAGAAACAGCGACAGCTGACTCAAAAACTACAATTAATGACTATAACTATCTTACAAAAGAAGATAGCGCTATATCTAAAGAAGACGAATTAATTACGTCGACTGATTCTGGGTCTAATGTTAATACTGAAAGTACTAAAATAATTGAAATTATACCGAATATCGAAAAGGATACTACAGTGTATAATAGCATTGAAGAATTAACTACACTACATGCTTATTTAGAACCATCCAGCTCTGAGCCCAGTACATTATACGAACATGAAGACAAATTTACGTCCCAATCGGGTGACTTATCAACACTCGATGAAATGTTCCAACCTACCACTAATATTCCTAAAGGCATCTCAGAATACGAACAAAACAATGAAGACAAATTAGAACAGACTACATTTATCTCACCAGATAACGAGAGTGGAGGAGTTAGTGTGACAACTACTACAACTAGAACTGAGTCATTTGAAACTACTTCAGTGAACCCAGTCGAAAACGAAATTGATGAAGATGCTGAACGACCTGGCCGAATACCAGGTGAAGGCGACTGTCTACTGAATGGAATAACTTACAAAAATAATACAAAAGTTCCAAATATTAACAACTGTCATTCAAGTTGCAAATGCATCAGTAGCATAGTCAAATGTGATCCGATAATTTGTAGTCCACCACCAGAGAATATGGATAACATGAATGATTGCCAACCTATATATGATACTCCAGATGCATGCTGTCCAACATATGTATGCCATTCCCGAGAAACAATACCTCCTGAATCTCATAATCAAATGTCTGAAACTGAAAGTCCTAAAACAACATCTGAGAAATTTGAAAGTGAATGTCATGGTGAGCAATGTAAAGTATTAGAAATCACGCCATCCTCCGAACCATGCAATTCTGAAAACTGTCAAACCAAAGTACACGAGAAAGAGTGCGAAAATGGTGTATGCATTGAACAGGTTGAATCTACTTCGAATGTGTCCCCTATAAAACCGCCGAAAGAATGTGTTGGCGAAACTTGTTCATCATCTGAGGAGCTGTGTACTGACGGAGAATGTCAGCACCCGTCCACAAGTGAAATTATTTGTAAAGACGGAAACAAATGCCAACCATCTGAAACAGAGCCGTGTAATGGACAAAATTGTGGAGATGGATCTGGGCTTACAATTTCAAAGGATGAAACACCTATTTGTCAAGACTCAGATGGGTGCAAAGTGAATGACTCAACGGATATATCTAAGCCACCTTGTGAAGGTAATGCTGAATGTGATAAAATAGTTCCAGATGAAAATAGTCGTGAGCCTGAATGTACGGAAGACAACTGTAGACGAAAAGAACCGGCGCAAATAGAACATGAACCACCAAAATGTTTCGGTTCTAAATGCATAAACCAAGAGGAAGTGAAAGATGAAACAAGCATAACTACACAATCAACTATTAAAGATCAATCATCGAAAGAATCGACGACTGAAAATGTTTACGAAGGCTCTTCAGAATTTTCAGAATCTGAAGAAACGGTTACAATACACGATTCACATAAAGTAACAGAATCAGTCCTTGAAACAACCGAAAAGCAAAAGATGCCTTCTGAAATATCTACAGATGAATTTGAAGCAGTAACAGCACATGAAATAGGCGACATTACTACAGTTTACCAAGAATCCTATACAGAACCCCCAATCTCATTTGTGACAAAAGCAGAGGAACCGATTATTGAAGATCATCATACAGTCGTATCGGAGACATATACTACAAAGTCAGAAGACCAAGTAACAGAGCTGATTAAAAAAGACTCTTCAACAGAATCCTCTCTTCCTACTGAAAGTGAAGAGCAGTTATCTGAAAAAGAAGTTAGTAGCACCACAGAGAAATTTGCAGAACCAAACAAAATTCCACCGCCAATATCAGATATTGGATCGCATGATAAAGACGCATATGATGTTACCGATATAACCATTTCTGAAGGATTTATTACGGAGACGCCAACAGAAGCGTCCGAAATTTCAGAATTAACAACTAAGCAAGCAGAAACAGATACAAAAGTATTTGAAGAACAACACACAATCAAACAAGAGACATACACCAGTTCACCAGAAATACATACGACTAATTTGGAATTATTCACAAGCGAGACTAAAACAGAAAACCCCAATAAACCTCTTGCTCCAGAAATAGAAAATACTGTTTCTGATCTGAATGTCGCAATAACAGAATCTTCTGGAATGACAACTAATGAAAAATCAACTGAAAAGAGTGAAGACAATGAAGTTATCGATGATGTTCTTAATACAGGGGCCTTCGATGCTACTGAAGCGACACATAAAGTTAAAGAACAAGTTACGGATGTAGTTGGTAATGAGGGCTACCAAACTATTGAAACCTTTACTACGGAACAATCTATGCCAATTGACCAGTCCTCTGAAATACTTGGAACAAAATTGGAGGAAAATATTACACACAAAACATATGATGATTCAGAACAGGATCAAAATTTAACGGACAAACCATATGAAACGACCTCACACGATCTCCATGTGACCGAAAAAGATTTAGAATCTCCACAAACAACTGATGTCCCAGAACGTCTCGATATGGGCGTACAAGAAACAGAAAAACCTGTCAAAGATCAACAAGAATACACTGAAACAACTGAGATATTTGAAACGGTTTCAAATAAGCAAGACGCTTATTTAACTCCAACGGAGACCCAAGACTACGTGACTTCTATCATCAACTTAGAGACTCATACTACAATGTCTACAATAACTGAAGATAAAATAGTGACACAACAAAATCCTATTCCTGAAGAAGAGGATACTATTACATCAGACATTCCCATTAAAGAATCACCAGTAACGTTCAATCCCCAGGATATTGACATTGAAGAAGGTAGCACTAAACACCCTCCAGATGCAGTTACCACATCCCAAGATATAACAACCAGAATTATGGATATAATCAAGGATTCAATCTCAGATCATACAGATAGTTCAATAAATGATTCTAATGAAATTAGTACTAAAATGTCAGATGAAACATCCCTAGACAATACCACTCCTCAAGGATCACTAGTTACAGAAAGCAAGGAAAACACTATTTCCGTTACTGACGAACGAGTAACCTATAAACCTTTAACCGAGGAAGCAAGTACTTCAGGAAAAGAGGTCACAACTTCTTCATCTTTATTAGATATAAGCACAGACCGTAGTGTTGAAAGTACATCGGTATCGGACTTACTAGCCACTACTTCTAAAGAAGCTGAAGGGACGATTTCAGAGCTCATTACAACGAAACAAGTACAAAGTGAAACAATAACAACCGAATCTTTAGTACAACTTATTGAAGAAACAACTGTTTTACCAGATAAGACACCAATAAAAACAGAAACTACAGTTGACTACGATTTTAATAAAGAAACAACAGAAGCTAACGTAATGATGATTACTGAAGGACAAATTGATACAAATAATAAAGCATCCATTATGCCCGATACTGGAGCTACCGAAAATAAGGTTACTGTACCAGTGTATATAAATGAAAATGAAACTGAGGAAACTCCATTAATCACAAAACCAGACACATATGACACCAACACACAATTGTCAGAAGAACATGAAACAATGTTACCAGGAGAATACAGTACTAAACCTGTCGCCAGTGATATAAAGGGTGAAGAAATACATACAGAATATCCTGCGTTACACGAACGAACGAACGAAACAGAAGCTCAACATATTTTCACATTAACGCCAGAAACAGTTACACAATCCGAAGATGCAGAAACAAAATTAGTTACCGAATATCAAGCTGGAATACCTACTAGCCCAACACATATTATAACACATGACAAGGAACAAACTGAATCTCCAATGTCACTTGTCACAGAAGTTGGAGAACAATCAACATCATCAAAGTCAAACCACGAAGAACCTGATTCAAGTGAATTAGTCATAGATATAACGACGCAAGGTTCATTATTAATCACAGTTAGTGAGGAAAAGACTGATACTCATGAGCCAAATAAATATGTTACAAAATATCCCGATCATTCGATTTCTGATACTGAATATGATTCTAAATCACCATCCCATTCATACACCGAGGAACAAACGGTAACAACAGAATATCCTACTACCATAATTTTAGAAACTCATAAGGAACAAATAACGTCTTCACCGACCACGGAATTCGTTAACCTAGATGCATCTACCGAAGTTACTGAAAAACCAGTTCCGACTATTGAATACCAAGAACAAAGTACAATTATATCCAATCCCATTACCTTAGGTTCTGAATCACATTCAATAGATACATTCCATGAATCTACGATTACGCCAGCGTTAAGTATAACTTCTGAAGAAGGTTTGACTACGGAAGACCAAGAACTCGCAACAAAATCAGTGGAAATATCTACTAATATTCTCCATGAAAGTGATTCCAACGTAACACCACAAAATATTCCAGAAAAACAAGAAACCTTGATTGATGCAACAACTACGAAGAGTGAAACTACTGAAATAATAGAAGAGGATCACATAGGGGTAACTGATAGAGATTCCCAGACATTTGAAGTTGAGCAAACAATGTCACCGGAGCTATTCACAAATAAATATGAAGAAACTTCAGAACAAGAACAACAAAAAGAAACCAGTGACCATAAACCAAGTATTCATGAAGAGAATATATCATCACCAGATGAATTTATTACAACAGAAGGCCTTATTTTCACAGAAAAACCTAATTTGCATGACATAGAACATCATGGTCCTGCTGCTGCAGTATCAAAACAAGACGTACCAACTAAGACACCCCTGGCAATTGATGCAGAAAGTGATTCTACAACACTAGTTTACGAAGATTCCACAACATACAAACAAACTGATATGCTCGAAGAACACTTAAGTACAATTGGAACGATAGTAGCTGAAAGCTCACCAATTACAATTGATGAACAACATCATAAGCATACCACTACACTAGACCAATTTGAGACAGAAAAACAGGATATATCATCTAACGAACAACCAACACCAGAAGTTCCAGAAGTAACCAAAATACATGAGATAGAACATTTGTACACAACACCGCAAATGTCTACCAAAACTCTTGACGAAGAAAGTGCAACATTATTACCGGAAAAAGACCATCCAGAACCTGAGTATAATACACCAATGTCCCTAGCTACAGAAGGTGAATTGTTGCCACAACCTGTAACGATTGGTTCACAAGACCAAAGTGTTACAGAAATTAGTGACAAATACACTACAGCAAGGGAAGGTATAACTGATAGTCCTATACATACAGAATTCGCGGACCGTGAAAACTTACAAACTGAACTACCTATTAAAGATGTAACTATAAAAGATGAAACAATCGTAGAAGCAACGGGTCATGAGGACAGATTAACTACTATGGTAGACACAACATACAAAACGGTAGTGGAGTCTGAAACCACTTTGCCAAAGGAGACCGAAATTGAAATGTCAACACTAAAAGAAACAATAACATCTTTGTCAGTTGAAATTCAAACTGAACCATCGAAGACGAAGGAAACTGAAACTACTGAACCAGTAGAAACAGGAACTAAATTGTCGGTACCAGTAGAGACAGAATATTCTGTGCCCGTAGAAAGTGAAACTGAAATATTAGGGCAAGCAGAAACTGAAAGCCCGATCCCGCAAACAACTGAAAGCTCTGCACAATTAGCAACTGACTCTATAGGTACGACATTATCGGAAAGTGAAAAAATAACTTCAGCACCAAAAGACACTGAAAGTTTGGTACCGGTATATACCGAAACGGAAACTTTAATTGAAAAAGAAACCGATCGTCCTGTTCCAATAGTAACTGAAACGGAAATACCTATCTCAAAAGACACCGAAAATTTGAACCCTGAGGTTACTGTTGCTTTTGTTTCAGGAGTAACTGAAGCTTCTGTTTCTAAGGTAACTGAAACCTTGGTACCTGTAGTGACTGATGCTTCGGTCCCTGTAGTAACCGAAGTTTTAATAGAGTTAGAGACTGAAAAAGAGAGTACTGAACTTGAAAGCACTACATATTTACCGAAAGATAAAGAATCAGTAGTACCTGAGGAGTTACCATCAACCTCAGAGTCATTGTATTCCTCATCAGAAACTACTCCTTATCTAATTGAACTACAAGAACATACAAATAAATTTGACGAGGGCATTTCCTCGGTTATATCGACCGACACGTATACCACGAAGGGCTCAGAAACGTACCAAACTGAGCGTGGAGATCAACCAATAGAAACAATCACGGATAAATCTACACAAGCAGACTTCCAAGCGGTACACACAAGTGAGGGAACGCTTATTGAAAAAGATGAAAAGTTATCGACTCCTTCGATAGGAGCACTAGTTGACTATCCGACTTCAACGAGCACACCTGAAGAAATTGCTCATGAAACCGAATTAGATACTGAGAAATTTTCGGTATCATCAGAATCTCCTATAGTTACACCATCAGACACCAAAGTAGATGAAAACATTTCCAAAATATCTTCAGATGAACAAAGTTCCACAACTGTTCCAACTGTAACATTAATCGAAAATGAGAAAATTACAAGTGGAGATAATACTATTGAGACATCAACTGAGCAAAAGCATCTCTCATCAGATGCTGAAAAGCCTTCTGAACCCGAAATTATACACGAAACAACAGTCTCAGGAACTGAACTAACCTCAACAAAAACGACAACAACCAAAACTCCCGACGAGCTTACTACACACGTCCCCATAGTACACGAAAAGCCTGAAGAGAAACCAGAATTGCCTAAGCCGGGTGTCAGTGAAATTCCTGCAACTGAAGAGATACCTGAACCAGATTTTCCAACTAGCGGTACTAGCGGATATGGCCAAGAACCAGATTATGTCGAAGAAGATCAAGCTTTTGGACCAGGAACTTGTCGTTATGGTGGAAAAGTATACGTGTCAGCTCAACAAATCCCGAGAGACGATCCCTGTGACTTCTGCTTTTGCTTCAGAAGTGACATTATTTGTTTACAACAAAGTTGTCCTCCACCAATTCATGGATGTCATGAAGAACCTATTCAAGGATTTTGCTGTCCGCGCTATGAATGCCCTGTTTCAATGGCGACGACTCTTAATGTCACTACTACTACAACCACAACAACTACAACGTTGCCACCCCATTTCCTTCCTCACGCATATAAAGGCGCCGCACAGAGAAGAGGTTGCCAAATAAAAGGACATACATATAAAGTTGGTGACGTGGTTAGAGCATCATCAGGACCATGCTTACATTGCACGTAAGTTTTTTTCATATATGAATAGAATAACAAAAAAACAGGTCGCGATCACAAGTGATACTGCCAGCAATACAGCACGCAACTGAAACCAACCTCGAATACCAACGCAGGCAAAGGAATGTGTGTTTTATTAGTTTGGTTAATATTTGATGGTAATATGCATAATAAACGATTAGCATCATGTACTAAAAAGTATTCGTAACAGTAGTGTAGTTAAAATTTGTCAGTATAAGTGCAGGTATTTATTCACCATCTGTCTTATTCCAGGTTAGTCACAAATTCGTTGCTACCCTTGACGACTGAGATAATTCTCTCGTATATACGTGAACAAGCAATCAAGCCATCCAGACCAAATAACATTGTTTTAAAAACAATTGCTGCGGCATACATATACATAATATGTATAGCCCTAAATTTCACCCCTGGGCGAATTGTATACACGTTTTGAACCATTTTTTTCATTTTCCAGTTTATTCTCAGTATTTTTAAACATGTTTTCGTTTTGTTTAGTTTATACACGCAATATTGTACCTGGTGTTATATCTGATTTCAGATGTGGCGGAGATGGGCAGATGAAATGCGACCCCAAGGCATGTACTCCAGAACCAATGCTGCGACAAATGATAGCTGCCGCCGTTTCCGCAAAACGGCGAAGGTGAAATACCTCCTAACTCACCAGCATACACGAAAACGTCACACGGTTTCAACGCCTGTGTGATAAAAATAATTTCTATGTATTCTTCTATGCACGAGAATAATGCTCAAATTTCGCGACGGTGTAGTTTAAGATTTCGTGTCATATGTAGTAATCGATAATAATAATAATTTACTTCTTACAAAGTATCGTGGCACGTACAACTAATTGTCAATGAATTAACTGTGACTGTGATTAAAATAATTGTATTTATAATTTTCTGGATCAGATTTACAGCTTTGAGTCTTTAATTAAGGCAAACTAGTAAATGTCATTGTTTTTGTTACAAAAGTCAGTGCCAAACGATAGTTTTAGGTAGTAAACGAAAATGTGTTTATAATTGAATAAGTATCCGTAATTTTATATAGTAACCAACACGGAGCTAAAAATTCTGTGCACACTTTTTAGTAACGAGCCGCTTCGTGGATCCGAATAGATCGCCGAAATCTTGACCATTTTACATGTAAACTTAAAATGATTTACCGATATAAGTTTAGTCAGTTCTTTGTTTTTACACGATGTTACAATCAATATCTAGTATCGTGTAAATATGAAGTAAGTCTTAAGGATCCCTAATGTTGTAAATGCCTTACTTATTTGTAATAATTTATATATTTTAGGTGTATAGTACTTAAGCCATGTTTTGAGACCAGTGACTATTTTAATTTAGAAGTAAAAAAGTCCCTCAAATCGAACTCGAAAAGTGTCAGTCGATGCAACTTTGTAATCTATAGCCTTGGCCGACGCTTTTCTATATTTCACGTCTTGCAGAAAGCGATATTTGTGTCTTGTTTTCTCCAATTTGTGGATTTTAAAAACTAGCACTTACCTACTTAATAAGCATTTTGTGAAGAACTTTTACAATATGACAAAAGATAAAAGAATATTGTAGGATCTTTTATAACTTTTGATATAAAAAGTGCTAGGAATCGACATTAAGCGAAATCGTCAGATTTAGATGGGTACGGAAGTTCTAACGACTGTTGCAATCGTCTCAAATGGGCACAGACGAAAGAGAGCGATTGCATTAATCCGTACCAACCTTCTTCTGTGTAATGCAGGTTGTAGTTATATTTTTTATTTATTAAATTTTATAGCAATAGTAATACATATTTCTTTTAAACTTTTAGCGATTCATTGAATGAGTTTCGACATTTTAACTATTTACATTTGAATTCTAAATACTTTGTCAATTAAATTACAATACATTGTCAGTTGATTCGTGTTTTATAGAAAACATTCAATAGTCTGGCTGCCTGTACAACTGTGAAAAGGAGATTTAAATAAAATATTTCAAATAAATAGTTGTTTTTATTGTAACGCCCAAAGGTTCTGTTACCGAACGAAAAGCCTAACTTTTCTGAAATATTTTAAAACACCAACCGGAAAAACACAAGGATTTAATAATACTCTGTCAGTGAATAGTATTAGAAAGTACTATGGGAAAGTATAAAAGAATGTACAAGAAAGGAGTTACCGCCGAAAAATCATGATGGAACGTAATGGACCTGATGTACGAGTGTGTCCCTATGTAAGTAGGTACGAGAGATGCTTTTAAAAAATCTACTGTTCGCATGTCAATTTTATAATAAGAAATCTTTATTGCGAACAAGAAAAATGCTACAAATGAATGTAGTATGTAGTCAGTATTTGGCAAGCTGTTTAACTATAAGCAATTGCTGGAAAATTCATTACTCTCGTCGAATGTATATTCTTGATTTCTCTTGAATATCTAGGAACTGAAGAGTTGGATAATAATTATAAACTTGGATAATAATAATAACGCCGTGAAGTTGTATGTAAATAGACGCGGGATTTGCGATTAGAAGCAAATCATATACTTATTGTAGTGTCCGTTATTGTTGTACTTGTGATGTGATATGTAACTGCAAAACGTAGAGGTATCTCATGAATTGAACTCGGATCATGTTCTAGTCTTGTTCATTTAGATTCATACAGATACAGTTCCGTTGGGATCATAATGTAATTGTTAGACTAAACTGAACTAAATACTGGAGTCCACAGACTTATTAACTTCAATAGAACCTATCGCATAACATGAAACCCCAATATGTATATAGCTTATTATGTCCCGACAATTACAAAGAGTAGAATTGCTATCAGTATTTATAAAAAAAGAACCCAGCTTAGAACATTTATGGCACATCTTGCTTACACTGCTTTAACACTAATGCTGTATGAATCAGATTACTTACATTTTTAACCTATTTCATTCTATAAAAGTTGCTGGTCTTCTCAGATTTATCTGCACATAAACATTTACCTATGTACGTACATATGTAAATATTTCATGAGTTTAAATGAAAAGATTTGGTGTTGCAAATATCGCATGAAATATACATACTTACATGTCGACCTTTTATAACACCGGAGTATTGTTTCTTAAGTGATTCGTGCAAAGTTTAATAAGCGGAAGCCGCTGTTAAATAATTTAATTTCTTATCAAACGGTATTCTAATATTATTAAAATAAATACCGTTATTTGCAGTATGTATGTTCGATTGAATATAAGCACGCAGCGCTTAATAGGATCTGTGAAATTGAAAAGGAACTAAAACATCTACAAGATATTCGATTACAAACAAACAACTGTCGACATTTAAGTTAACTTACGGCAGGGAACAATAGATGGCGCGCGCCACACTTACTTGAAATATATTGTTATCTAGTGGAGCTTACAATTTACCAAACTGTTAAAATACCTACCTATATAATAAGATGCATTCTTCACGTTCCGACAATCCCCCACGACGGTGGTAGGCCTGGATTTACACATTCGTCTATCGTTTTGGCAATATACAAATAAAACTCATGGATTTATGGATGAATAATGTATGTATCATGAACATAATACGCACATTATAGTTACACAGTACATAACAAGGGCATTACTATAAGTACTTACAATGAAAATTATTTTGAATTAATGTTGACATGGAAAATTTAGAATGGGTATAAATGTAATTCTTGATGTAGTATATACGAAAATATAAGGAGACCTTTATGGAAATGGACATCAATTGTCGTTTAATTGAAACATTTTACAAGCTTTTGCCCGCGGCGTCGCACGCGTGCAATTATTATTTACGATATCACATTAGAAATCTCAAAAATAACAGTATTTCACTACTATATAATGGGTATTATTATATGGGTAGTATTATACATACAAACCTTCCTCTTGAATCACTCTATCTATTAAAAAAACCGCATCAAAATCAGTTGCGTAGTTTGAAAGATCTACGCATACATAGGGACAGGAAGAAAAAGCGACTTTGTTTTTATACTATGTAATGATATTTTACACACGAAATACAAGGTCTTTATGACAAAATTGAACAAGAGCAATAAAATGTTTCAACGGTTCATTAGAAGTACGTGAAATTACAAATTAAATTGCATATCTAAATACAATTTACGGAAAATAATATTAAAGTACCTGCACAACCTACATATTCAAACAGTGTAAATACCTGTTCTTGAAGTTGCTCCTGCAACTCTCTTCAACTTTTGTACTTTTTGTTCAATAATCATAACATGGAAATACCATTTAGATGATGGCGCGTCCACAAACATTGTATAAACAATGGTTAATCATTGTGGTATTTTGTGTATAACTTTATTTATGATTAATCTTATTGCACTGTAGAAATTAAAAAAACATCTGCCGTGTCTATGGTCACAATTACTTATTTGCGCCAGAGGCGTTTGATCTGGAGGAAATTTGTTAAAGGTCGATGCAAAATAAATCTGTTTATAGCTGTTTGAAAAGTGCTACTAATAACAACTAAGGCTCACAATATAACAATAACACAGTGTGAAGTATAGTTAACTTGATTAATAAGATATATTTAAGTAGACATTCTTATTTAACCGATAAAAAACGCCTATTACAAAGTCAAAAGATTTCGCCACACCGTGTTTTATAGATTCGTTTTTCATTGACGTACCTTAACAACAAATGTATTTGTCTGCTAAATATTTTTCAAAATAGTCACATTATTTATATAATGAAATGTTTTGCGTAATTGTACTTTATCATATAATTATTACATCGTGTAAGTTCGAATTACTCGTTTTGTTTGGGACTACGTTATAAAGTCAGGTCCTTATTTATTTTTTCAACAAATAAAACAGAACAACAGCTTATCCATGTTTTCTCAACATGCTATTTGTTACCTATGTAGAAATATGTACCCTCAATTTGAATAACGCCATCTCTTTTCCTCTTTATAACTTTGATCTCGCCCGTCTCGCTCTATCCCATTACTTTTATATTGTTCGCTAACTTTCTTGTTTGTATAAGCAAATACACGTATTTGAAAGTTTGTATATTTGTAGGTTGTATTGTAGGTACTGTAATAAGTAGGTTTGTTTCCGTACAGCCCAAGAATAGATACATATTGAATCAATTGGCACTGACTTTTCTTTAACAATTTATTCATTGTAATAAAAAAGTACTGTAATATTGATTCTTTTACATGTTTGTGATTGCTTGGTTTATGACTAAACCTTGACCTCTATTTGTAGTATTTACATTATCTTTAGGGCTATGATTTAATTTAGTGTTCTACTTTTAATAATTAAAATAGAAAAGTTCTATTTTTATACACGAATCATGGAGAGACTTCGAGATTGTCCTTACAGGCTGTTAAAACATCTTTTCGTTCATACATTTTTAGCTGCTTTCATTTAGATCAATCAAAAGTATGCTCGGAACGGTACATCACATTACCTCGTCCCGGGTCCTGTGCGTAATTAATACTGACAGCAACATTTTGGAATGTTATTACGTATGTAGGTATAGGATAAGATTGGTTATCACTAGCCATCTAAGATCAAATTATTTGAAGCATTCTTAACATGTACGACCATTTAATTGGACTAGGTTGCCAAAATACACAGAACTTGTAGGTACTTTAGATAATCGGAGTTATATTAGTTATATAGAACGATCAATCATAATAAAATATAAATTCCTAATGTCGTCGTTAAGTAATTATTAAATTCATTGAAGAGAAATTAGCGAAATATGACATTTACTTTTAAAATGGAATGAGTCGCTGGAACTAAAAAGTAATCCGTTCTATTAAAAGGATTTCCTACGGGTCAGACGGTCAGTGGCATTTGCCTTTAAGTATCAATTTATAGCTAGATACACTACGAAGACAGTAGATTAGCCAACATCATAACAAAATAAAAGAAATCTGAATAATAATTACGATATGACTAGCTAGTTTGAAATAACATTACTTTTTATTTCCACATTTTCGAACTAGATGGCGCTGCTATTATAATTTGTTATTTAATTTCGAATGCTATTATTCAATCATACAGCCACTTGTTAATATCAATATATAATTTAGCACAGATAACATTTATTTACAAACGTAGAAACAGGGATCGTAGTTACCATCGGCTATAAACATTTGTTTTTCTAATTGAAAATACCCTGTACCTATCTTGGAAAGAAGTTCAGTCGCCTTGCGCAGTACTATCGCTCATACTAGTACGAAGTATCTAAATATTGTGGTTAAAATATTGTTAAATAATAAAAGGGTCGAAGAAAAAAATATTGTTTCCTTCTGAAAGGTTTATTCGCCGGTCCCCTTGTACTGTATACTAGAGACGACCATTTCAGTTCACGGGACTACTGCCGTCTATACAGAATACAGATACGTATGTGACCCAATTCGAATACCTACGCTTATTAATATTAATTACACTCATTCTAACCCCTCCTCTTCAAGGACGACGACGAGAGATGCCGGCTCTTCCTATGCTAATACGTCACATAAAAAATCATGAAACCTATCAATTCCGTAAACCATTGATCTACGGCCTTGGGCGTTATTGTTTGGGCATTATTTTTGGTGTACACTTAGAGTATATCGTCTCATGCATAATTATTTAAGCTTTAACAAGCATTGACCCGTGCCTTGTCTACTTGAAGCCAGTGTGTACTATTGATATAATCTATAACGGGACCTCTGTGCTGTAGGTACCTACCGCTTTCGTTGAACATCAGAAATTCAAATCGATCAAATAAACGAAGGAAATATTACTACACACGTAATAAAATTCGGTTGATTTGGTAATCTCTTCTTCATGTTTGTCGAAATTATAATACCTCTTTAATAGAATAACACTGCCCCACTTTATCCCCTAAAGGAGTGAAATATGAAAATTATTAGTCTGTGTTTTTTCTCGGGTTTCTACGTATTAAATTATCTACGTATTAAATTTCATCACAATCGGTCTAGCTGTTTGGCGGTGAAAGCGTAACTAATAGACATTACATTCGCATTTGTAATATATATTAGGAAGCATGGATAAACTTTTGTTGATAGACAAACGTAATAATTGTCTTGTACTAGTAGTAATAAATAAATACCATCACCCACTCGGTAGGTATAAGCCCACACTTGTAACATTTGATGGGTAGATCAATTAGAAGTTTATCGTCCCGAGCTGCTTTTCATTTTTACAAAAGAATAGGTTAACAACCGTACATTTGCAAGGTAACTTAATTATATAATGTAACAAATCCGGCAACAGAAACCATCGCATGTAGAATATAAATTGCCTCCAATTAAACATAGGATAATATTTTTTCATTTGGTTGAAGTGATCAGTTTCGCGGAGTCGCGGGTCGCGAGTCGCGAGTCGCTGGCCCGCGGAGTCCCGTGCACCCGCCATCCCGAAGTGGCGGCGCCGCCCCGCTCCGTTCGCGGTCTCCATGGCGACCAGCTCAAATGACGTATCGATCCCGCGAGGGGGACGCGGGCGCCCGCGGGGTGGCGCCGCTCCACCCGCCTCCCGGCCCCTCGCGCCCCTGCCGCCGCCACTCGACCGTTGGCCCATGCAAAATGACGGATGTAAAGTTTGGATATACCTCCTTGGAAGGAAATAATATTTTCATTAAAATGAAAATGAGGTAATGTTTTTGATTTATATCTTTCCGCCGTAATATATTCGTTTTGAACAACGAGGTTCGGCCCGCCAGTAAACGTGTCAGTTATATTATTTCCTACAGTTCTGGTGAAAATTGTATCCCATGCTATATTATGTTAGCTGCGACATAAATTACATTTATTACAATTTATTAATACGGCACCAAAATTTTAATAAGTAATAACCTACTTAAATGCTGAGTGTATATCATACGATTAAAACGTGGCAACTCCCTAACATAACATTATTTCGCGAATTCTAGATATGTACCTAAAACAAATGTAATCTTAGGTTTCAGTCTATATGCTACTTAATTCTGCAGCTAACAAACTTCAACAGAACAATGCCCAGACCAAATAATTAATACTGTGTTTGGTTCGACTGTGCAGTATTAGCTCGGGACCAGATTACAGTTCCGGTAACCATCGCTTACAGTAATGGGAGGAAGAAACAGGCCTAGGTCCCAGCTCGGGAGAGCCCGAAGAGGGCACGTCGCCGCAGGACACCGGTGCGGTCTACGAGGACGTCCCCCGCGCCCCCGATAGCGCACCGGAAGACCACCGAACTGTTTTAAGGGGAAGTATCCGAAATATCGGCGTTTCTCCAAACGCACCGCGATACCATTCAAAAGTTTCCGTCCGTCACCAGAAGAAATGGTTTCACTGCGGCACTACGAGAATCAGCACACCTATCGCAACCGCATTATGACATGGACACTTGAGGCTCAATTACGAGAACAATTACAGTTCAATTTCATTGGCAACCTTTGGAAACCAAGCAACTGTACTATCAAACCTCAAGGTAATTTGTATTTAGATCCACCATACTGCTCATAGTACCGTTCCCTTAAATCATTATGTAGTCATGCTTAGTGGAAATGGATGCTTTCTGTTAAGAACAATATTGAACTTATTTCGATTTCAAATGCTAGTTGCAGGTAATGTAATTATGCAAGGTATTTTCTAACCAATAATGCTAAGCACCGTCCTTAAAGGGTCGGTATTTTAAATAACAGAATACCAGGAAATGTTAAAGATATTACGTTAAATATTGAAATATTTCTTTTACAAAGAGCTTATGCTCTCCGTGAATATACGAGTATAAATGTTTTATCCTTACGGCCTCACACAATCATAACATACTAAAAAAGTAGGTACATGCCACCAACGACTCCTCAAAATCAATTCTGTAATACGTAGCTCACCATCTCTATACTAAAACCGCCTTATAATTGATATAAGACAAGAGTATTTACATAAAAATGTATTAGACTGTCTCACCAAGAATATACATTTAACGCAACGCAACTAGAGCTAAACAAATTTTACTTTTCTTTTTAAACATACCTTGTAGGTACTCTACATGCTTCAAATTACTCGTTTCAATTCAAATAAATATTATTAAAACAAGTCATTGCTATGTTTAAACGTCTCTTCTAAAATTTTGTTTCAAACATTAACATAATTAAGTGGTTCTCAAAGTTTTCCCATTATAAACTTAGCGAGAAATTTTATTTTTCCCTCAAGTCACACGTCTATGTGTGCGCGCGTGTGCACGACACAGCGAATTGGATTTTCTCTGGTGTGAGTAAACCTACTTTTGCCAACGGAACAAGGAACTTATTGGAGATTCATAGCATGATAAAGGAATTTTAAAAATATAACACATTTTTTTTCATCTCATGCAAGTAACTTAAAATAATAAATTCAAATAGTATTTACTCATTTGTTAAATAATGATTAGTTCAAAAGGGGGGCACTTTATAAGTTTATATATTATTTAACAATGACCACTCGGAATGAAGTATAAAGCAAGTAATTGTAGTTGAAAAATTGATCGTCTTCCCGAAAGAAAACAGTAAATTTGAATTTCATTAAAGTGCATTTTCTGACAACTAGATTAATTAAAAAGCGAGGGTAAAGTAGTTTTTTGTATTTCCACTATTACCTTTAACATCAGATTCCAATAGACAAATTTACTAATCATTCTAACAAATGAAAAATTCAAAATATTTGTAGGTATTGACGATTATTTTGGAACACTTCGTATAGAATGTCGCACGGGCTACTCCAAGGTTTTGAGTTTCAGTCATAACGTCTTTCCTCGATGCGAACCAAGAAATATAGATCCTCGCGAGCAAAACCTGTACTAAATCACTAGTCTGCATTATTACATACATATAATTCTACGATCAGTAATAAATACTCACGACGTAGTTACAAAACTTTCATTATTTAGTTTGATTCCTTAGATTTTCTCTACTAATTTACAAAATGAAATGACTGTAAGTACTTTCTGTTTATTTTAGTGTTTTGCACTGGAGCAGCGTGGTGAAACATGCTCAAGACCTCTCTTAAGCGCAAAGAAAAATAACTTTTAATCGGCAGTGGTAATTCACCATAAGTTGTGTTTGTATTATTTTGGCTACGATACTTCCATTATGTTGATAAATAAAGAGGCTCACGCAGCCTAAAGTTGGTGGAGGACCAGAATATCATAATTTTAATGCTTCCGAGCTAAAATTATTTTACAAACATACTGCCGTGTTCGGAACGGTACAAATATTTCGTACGAGTATTCGCGGATTCCGAAACAGAAATGCTTGCGATTACGATTATTGGCGGAGGCCATTACGAAAGCCGTTTTAGAGTGTTCAAGATGGCGTCATTTTTGAACATATCGTTGTTGAAACGCAAATAATTCATGTTAAAATCATTTCATGTTAAACAGCTTAAAATATCTACGAGTATAGTCTAGAGCTCACCATTGTCTATTATCATATTAATGGGTAAACATTCAATTTTAATAAAAATTAAATACCTGCGTTATGGCAACCGGTTAGCCGGGTAGGGTAACCGGGTAGAAAGTGCTTTATTCTGCCGCCAAATCCAATGCTTGCACCGCCGTGTTCCATTTCACGAATCAGCCAAATGCAATACGAAAACATACAGGAATGTTGATGAACAGCTTCAATTTAATGTTTATATTTAGCATCTCATTGATGATTAGTTAGGTTTATTTTCTGGTTTATACTTGAGGTCAATTTAACGCTGCTTGATTATTAGAAAAAAATTTTAGCAGATGTTACATGAATGGCTCAGACATGATAGGGAAAACTGCAAAATGTATTGTTCGAGTCATATTTCCGCTAACTGCTGAGGTAATATTAAAATAAGCCTTTCGAAACTACTTTTGCAATAAGGAAAATTCTCAAAGATACAAAATGATGTCATTTCAGATGACATGAAAATATTACGCAACATAGATAGGTACTATAATCCGACATGCTTGATAAACTGCAGTAGGGAAATAAATTTGTAACAAACTCTGCATTTTGAGTCAATTTAAAATCATCGTACAGCATCAATCACTGTACAGCAACTCGATAATCGTTAATGCTCTACGAAATCAGTTATTTGTTCAGGTTAAAGAATCACTGGTTGTGAATAGGAACTGAGTATTATAAGGACGTTTAATTTGAAAAGTTTACAAAACCGACATAAATAGTATATTTTATAATTCTAATCGTAGAATGTAAAAAAAAGTCTACTTTGCTCTGTGCCTATTAAGCCTACGAAACGTAAACTTCACACGTTTTTATTACTAGCTGTTTGCCCGCGACTTTAACCGCGTGATCAAAATAATTTTTATTCACACGTCACCTGTAAGCCCATAACGCCATCTATAGCGATTATTCGATTGAAACCTGTTATCTAGTTTAAGTGAGATAGTTTTCATGACAAATGTAGCCTGTGTCACCGTCCAGTCTTTCAATTATCTCTAGGTATACTAAAAATCACACCGATCCGTTGCTCCGTTTCGACGTTAAATAAACACAACAAATGTACACTTTCACACTTATATTATTAATTTGGATGAAATAGCGTCATAACTAACTCGAATTAGCTTTAGTCCAGTCTACGTGAAAATTCTTTAACTATATGTATGTGAGAAGTTATTTAATATACTCAAAAATTATCCCAGTCATATCAATAATGATGATGTTTATTTTATGAAAACTAGCATTTTTACCATGAGATATATTATTCTTCAACGTCATCATTTCTTCAACGTTTTGTGCGTTTTTTACAAGTTATAAGCTCATAACAATATAATTATTTTAATCATTACTTCACCAATTGATATAAGAGTATCATTCAATCGATCATTACCTACATGCGTGAATTTGAAAAAAGCTTATTACACACTAGAATTCTTTGTTAGTGTTTTTCATTCTAAGTATTGAAATGTTAACTCAATATAGTAACAATTTATTGAATTTAAGCACCGGCATAATTCAGTTGAACACGCTGAAATTTTCATTTCCAATTATAGCTATAAATACATCCGGTACCCGCCTGTCTAGACGTAGCATACACACGTGTATACACGTACTATCAAAGGGACCTGCAATCTGCAACCCTAGTTGGCCGTAGGCAATTATATCGAAGCTTTTATGAAAAGGGCTCACTAAATTGAACCGCAAGTTTGTGTATATTGGAGTATCTCTGTCTCTTTAATTCATTGCAACGAACTCATTATTTCCAGTACTTACATGTAGTTCTTTAGATAAGTAACAAAGGTAGGCAAGTTTAATGTATTCGTATTTAAGTCATTTCTGCTTTGCGTTATAATATTCTGTTATTAGGTACATTATTTGACATTCTGTTATTTATGTGCAGTCATTAAATGCACTTAACTATTTTCTCCACGGAAACCGGTTTCATATTTTCAAGACATTTACTTTGTGTACGTATGTATGCAAGCTTTATCACTTGGAACAAGTCGTTGCATACGGCAATAACCATATCGCTCCTTTATAAATTCATAATTATTTCTGTTATATACTGATACTAAGTATTTACATTGATTTCGAAAAGTTTATATCCAATTTTTAATATTCGTCATATTTATATCATATGTAGGTACATGTTAAAAATTTCTAACTTACATGATTAATAAGATAATGAGTGAGTATTTAGAACTACATAAGCGTCTCTTTGTACATATAAATTACAGACTTTTTGTCTACAGTCGGATGCAACAATGCAATATAATAATACAGGTTCTTTACAAAATATCCATAATAAATTCATCGTATTTTATATACAACAAATCTATTAGGATAGAGATAAATGGCATCTTATACGCAGAAATTGTCCTGCTCTGTGATATAATGAAAAAAAGTACGAAAATAGAAAATGATAATTTTAAAATGTTGATACAAGAGAACGATCGTGTACCTATACAGAATAATAGGACGAGCCATGTCGCGTCCCGCGCCCCTCCCGCCGCCGCGCACCCCCGAGCCAGCCCGCCTGGACTGGAATGCCCATTGTCCGGCAGATATGATGTTGGCAAGCCACTTATGTCAATAGCTACGTTTGTTCTAACAAATTGTGACTTATGATATTTCCCATTATTCCAACGTAAACATAAATCTAAACTACGTGGACCGTGGATTTCGAAATACTTACGAGTACTTACATATCGCGGAGAGTCATTGTAGATTTATTTTAATAATGCTATCTGTGTAATTAAATTATGGTTGAAAAAAAAAAGGGCCGTCACCGCAAGTAATGAATATGTACTAATGGCATAAGTGAGCGTTCAACTCCTTAAATGCAACAAATCGTGATTCGACGATACGACAGAGCAGTTAAGCGCGAGTAACGAATGCATATGCATGTGGCAAAGTAACGCATAGATGCATCGAGGGCATTCCGGCATTATAATGTTGTAGTGAAGTTATAGTGGTTGAATCGGGCGCGGCGCGCGGCGCGCGGCGGAGTGCGCGCTGTCAAGGCCAACTGAGGTCACTCCACCGACCATCTCCGAGCCACGATGCCCGGGACCGGTTCTACAATTTTTAGACTCTTTTTATTTTCATTTTTGTATACACGACGCTGAGACTAAACAATGTTTATAATGCCAGCCCTCGTCAGATTACCATTTATTTTAGAAAATGAATTCGTTCTATACGATGCCTACGTATTTAATGATAGGAAATTTGACAGTCGCTATATTTTGTAGTATCCATTTTTGCTCCATTTAGTTTCTAATAAGGAAAAAATATATAGTTAATTTAATAATATAACAATTGTGACCTAATGTTAAAGGTAATCAAACTATCATTTAAGTGGGCTAATGTAGCAAAATCCAATTATGTATACACAACCATGAGAATAATATATATAAGCCAATATGTAGGAGCCGACCGGAAGATTAAAGCACATTTTAAGCTTTTTCAATTTGGCATATAACTAACCCACTTCAGCAATATGGGAATAAAAATAACAAAACATTATTATAAAATATACCTATAAGTTCAGGTCATAAGACTTATGAACACTCAATTAGAACCCGCTCCTATCATAAAAGGGACGTTATCTACAAGAACAAAGTAAAAACGACTCGTATCTGGATGTGTGTGTACCTGCCAAGCCCTGAACACAGGAACAGAACGGTGTAATCACTGCATTTTCTAACTCTTTACAGTGAAAAAAAGTAGATTAGGATCTTTGTAGCAAGTATCCCTTAATTTCTTAGTTCAGTATTTTGCAATCATATGAACTACCTTTTTAATGATAATTATAATAACTATATCAATAAAAAAAATGCTCTATTTCCAAAAACAATAATAAATAATAGATGAAAACCATACGAAGATTTGGTAAGATAACATGAACGCAACAAGTAATTTTAAAATGTTGTTTAAATTTAACTGTTCTGCCTGTTTTTGATTCGAACGTTTTGTTTATTTCTATGAAACTAGTTTGTTTTTATTGATTGTTTGATAGGCCGCAGATGGCGCGGTAGAGCTCGTACTGGGCCGTGTACGGTAAACATGACACCCTCATCGTTTGCTATGGAATTTCTACACGCGGCTCATCTTGGAATACCAATGTTCATTAAGAGCGTTGTGGGCTTTCCCATACTAATAGCGAAATTATTACTGATAAAATGTATTTTTTAAGTTAATCTAGACTAAATGCAGAAGTTATTGCAATGTTGGAAGTAAAACAAACACAATTTAATTCTACAAGCAGAAAACAATACCTACGTTCACATTCAAAAACAGCACATTAATTCAGACACATTTAATGATGAACTGTAACATACCTATGTATATACTCGTATGATAACTACTCATGCTTCGCTAGGTATGATTATAACTTAAATTTTAAACACATACGTCCAGGCGTTGGAAATGTTGGAGAAATATCAACGAACTGAAGAACAATGGAGTATTATGTGGTAATAGTGGAAATATATTCGTTTGCTTATGCGTGGAAAAAAAGTATCTAAACAAATCGCGGTATTGTTATACCCGATACAAGATAAAAACGACTGCTCGCTTATAATAATTTTATGGTCATGCATACAGACGGCAATATTTATTGCAATCCAGAGGGAAAATTTGCAATTTAATGCAATTGATTATCTTTCAGCTTTTATAAGCGTAATAAGATATACAATTTCATATTTAAGCCGTATAAGGAATTTTCTCTTTTCACATTTCAATCATGTTAATATTTTTTGTTGTAAGTTAATTTTAGTTCTTCAATATGTAACGAGATGTTAACATTACGGCCTGCTTTGTTTTGCCACATATTTTCAATTTTATCCTTGTTTGAAACACAAGACTAAGACGACTGCGACCGGCATAACGAGAGCTGCTCCGCTTCCTGCGCACTATAGTGAAGTAGAGCACTCGGGGATATCTATCAAGTTTATAAAGGTCTTTAGATGTGGTTCATTCAAAGCTTCGGGCAAGTCACTTGTCGGGGTCATAACCTGTTTGCGACCCCTCCTTGTAGGATCACAGGGCTTGTCGTGTTTCTAGCGATCCGGTCCGGAGTCTGTGTGCACTGTAAACAAAACACATGAGTACCTAATTGCTTGCGCAACTATTTGGCAATAAAATTTACTAAATTGAGATTATTTTATACTTGCGGTTTTAAATTGTCTTTTAAATACTTACCCTTTTACGTTTTAAACATTTTTAGATTATTTTTTCCTTTTATATTCTAAAACCTTTTTGGAAAGAAACTGAGAAACGGTTACGGTCGAAAATCATTGAAACGAATCACTAACAGTTTAGATACACATATTTAATAAACAAAATAATTTTATCTTTCACTTACTAATCCGAATATATTATATATGCAAATAATAACACGTGCAGAATTGAGGGAATCATGGAGAAATTTCAGAACACGAATGTAAATGCGATCGGAACCTAATATTCACTTGTCAGTCAGTGTGAGTATGGATTGGCACCGATAGGCGATTAAGTTTGTTTGCATAGAGCCTTTGAGTAATAGAAATGACGTAGACGACGTGTTTTATTTATTGTGTAGTGGCGTTCTATGGCCTGTGGATATTGTTAAGGCACACAATGCGAGTGCAGCAGGCCGATGTGCCTTGTGAAATGTTGCACGACTACTTTTTTCGTCTGGATTCTATACTCACCATAGTCGTTTTTTAAGCCGCGAGCTCGAGATGTACAGGTTTATCTGTTTAAAATTTATTAACATTGAGAAACAATTTTAAACCCTTTTCTTCAGATGGCCAAGAGATTCATGATGAATGGAATTGTATCCTATTATAAAGCTCTGCATATATTTACGAGACATGTTTTTAATAAGATCGATTTAAAATGCTAACTTACGTATCATTACATACGTCTCGACTTCAAAAGGTTAATTTAACATTGCTACATTATATAGAGAGACTTTTTACATATATTTTTTGATGAATTCAACAGCATACAATATTAAGTTAAAAAGCGTTTTTGATATTTTTTATATAGGTACCTATTGCTATGCATATTGTCATAAAGACTCTGTGTTGAGCTACATACTTGCCTAGTGTTCGGTCTATAAATAATTACTATTATGGATAAGAAAGTAATACATTCATGGTTATTTATAATAATATTTCTAAAGTGAAACATGCTTCACACTGTGCTATTCCTGCGTCATGGAGGAAGATGAAAAGTAGGGCGTTTTAAAATTCCTTATTCGAATACCTTTCTATTTATGACAACTCAATGAATAAGTTATCAGCAAAGATATGTATTTCTAGAGCCCAAAAGATATTTGAACATACTAATGTCTTTAAAAAAAACGACTTAAATGAATATTTTAGCTGGTTTTCCATCGTTTCCGGCTTAATGTCTTTTTGTTCTCAATCCTCTCCAAGTTGATTTTCTAAGTATCTTACGGCATTGGCTTTGAAACAAGTGACGTTTGTCAATATTCGAAGCCGTTATAACTTGCCTTATATAAACATTTTTACTACCCGCCACTAGAGTGCAGTGAACTTTAGTTGAAGGTATGTAGGAATACGCAAAAGTTGAAAATTTATGTTCCGTATAGTGTTGGATGCTGGCACCATTGATCAGACGGGATGCTTTGATTTACTTAATATATTTGGATACTTTAAAATAGCTATTTACTATCATTACCTTTGTAAGTGTGAATATTTCTCGATTGTTGTGTCAACTGTTTCTTCGGGTTCACTGTAAATGAGAGTGAATACAAGGTAAGACCTTAAAAATAATCATAACTCAGGATATCGCTACACGCGGCAGTAATTGCGCCTATGTTCGCAATCTTGCCCTCGTCATCACCTTTAAACATTACCGTTGCTGCCAATGTACTATGTTATATTTTTACAATACGTTGTCTGTACAGTCTTTTAATAAGCGATCTGTGGTGGTTAGTTTCGCTGCTCTATTAAGTATTGCAATACTGTTTAAAGTAGCTAAATTAATTTAAGCAGTTAATTTCAGTTTGAGTTAAAAGTTCAATGCGCAAAAAAATATAATAAGCAGTACTATAATACAATATGTATCAAACTGTAATAAAGGAAGTAAAGTCAATATTTGTAAGTAAGAGTTATGTTTAATATTAAATAACAAATGTTATTAAGTGTAATTAATTTAATTAATTTTCAATTTTAATTTAATGCCAAAGAAAAGTATTTTAATGAATAGACTTTGCGAATCAAATTAGCAGAAGTACGCACTTGAATACTTCAGTACAAGAGCACTAGACGATTCATTCCATTAATTAATAACATAACTCAAAACTGGTTGACAAAGTTTACATTAGCAATAAATCATTAGAATTATGTGCATGTATGGTGCTTACAGCATAGTTTCAAATTTGTTAATTTTAAATATTATTCCGATATAATTCTATTCCTTTAATGACAAAATTTAAGTAATTGAAGATATGTAAATATCATCGTAAATCATACATCATTTGTAGATTAATTACCATTTTATCACTGTGCTAATATACGTAATCTTTAAACTATAGCGTGTTTGTATGTCTGTGGATGTAACTAAACAAATTTACACATATATTTAAATTATTTAAAAATAAATTATGTGGATTGTGTAAATAACAATACAATTAATCGAAACCACAGTCTACGAGCGGTTCATGAGAATTGTAATCAGCTCTACGTCGTCACCTAAAGAGGTATATTACGTAAAAATTGCATAATATGGGTATTGGAATGAAATGGCTTGCGACATAGTGTGCTAGATTATTTTCTAATTTATGAAATTGAGTTCATTGCTTAATATACGAGTATCCTACCGCATGACACAGCATTAAGGACCGCTAAGTAAATAAAAATAAAATGCAAAGAATCTGGACACTAATTCTAGTCTTAGCAAAATTATGTATAAGATATACGAGTACATACATATGTATATACGTATTTAAAACCTGCATTCACGAAGACAATTTTCTACACCTAGCTATAAAAAAAAAACTATTAGAATAAAGAAGGTAAAATGACAATAACTGAATGTCAGAACAGTGGTAAATCTGAAATGAAAAATAGAAATGGTAATATAATTGAACTAAAATCTGGGTAAAGACAAACAAATTGTAGATAAATGTTGATATCGGTGTACAAAATATACATAATAACAATTGAAAATAGAACTATCTAAAGCAACTCACATAAATAGAAACTTAATTAATTACAAACAAAAAGCTCTTAAAAGCTTTTCATTTCAATCTCAGCCGAGTTGGGGTGCCGCCCTTCAGCTACCTCACCGCGCTAAATTCCATTGCGATTTAATGTTTTTTATCTCTATCAGGAATAGCTACTGTCTAGCTATTATTAACTTAAAATATTCATTTAATAACATTATTATACGTGTTAAGTTAATATAAAATATTAGAAATAAAAATTGCAATTGATTACAAATTACATTCACTGATAAGTCCAAAAATTACAAGTAGGACTTTAAAAACTTTTCTTGCGTAATATCATACTGAAACTGAAATACATTGAACCGTATGATTAAAGTTGACTCTACGTTATTGTTGTAGATAATGAAATAATAAATTTTTGGAATATGTCACACGCAAAACACATTGTACAATCAACAGCGAGACATGCGCACATAACGTATTTTTATATTTGATGGGAGGCGTTCACAGCAACCAGCGGCCATGAATTAATAAAGACGGAAATGTAACATTGTTTTTGCTTTTCATTCTATAATATATTGCTTACATAATACATAATACTTATATACATATACATAATACTTATAATATTCATTCAAAATAACTCTATAACCAAACAAAAATGTTATGTGAGTATAATTTAAAAACCGTACATATCATCAATCACTGAATATAAAGAAACGTGGTGTCGATTAGGTAATCGTGTATTGAAGACGATTCGTGTAATGCTGATATTCATAGTATCGATTTTAATCAAAACGCAAACAATACAGATTCAATCTCATTTTGAAATGTTGTTAGAATAAAGAATGTTTGTTTAAATTTTTTCAGTTGTAAATTGGAGTAAAATGAAGGAGCGTCCCGGAGCGGGACGGCGGAGAATAACACATGGGGTGCAGCGAAGGGTGCGGCGGGCGGCCCGCTGAAAAGTGCGAGGGTGGGGCTGAACAAACTCGCGGGGACATACAACTGCATACTCCCGGTATTTTATTATTTTTACGGTCTGAAGTATATTAAATAAACTTAAAATCACTATTTTCTTAACAAACCAGTTTTATCACAGTTGTATAATACTTTTTATTTGATTTTAGAAGAATAACGCTAAAATAACTAGAATTTTATCTTATTAATCTTCTTTTAGCCTGCTTTATTGCGATCTTGACTAGATCACACTGTTATTGTAAAGCTCAGCGATTTTAACAGATTTTTAGACATTTATAAATAAATTTCACAATGCTGTTAAGTCATTATCCATCAGGCCCGCGAATCCAACATCCCAAGACAAATACCAATATCCATTGTAACACGAACGTAAATGCGATTTAAATTGTAAAACAGTCTCTTTTTTATGATAAAAATAAAAAAGTACAGCAATAATTTAACAGTGCAGAGCGTTCAAAGTGGTTGTTTAACACAATAAATTTTAGATAAGATTACAACTGTAGTAGAAAGTGTGTCACATTCGCGTTTGAATGAATACGTATCCGGTCGTAAATCTTACGCAAGCACTTCGATAAGTAAAAAGCGCTAGTAAATGTCTAAGAAAAACATTTCCGGCGTGGCTCAAGTTGGACGTCCCTCTAGCATGTACTCTCAAATAGGGGAACAAGCATTTTAGCATTACCCCCGTGCACAACTCTTCCCGCGGAGAGGGGGAGGCCCACGGCGACGTAAAAATCAATATGCTGGAGTTGTTAAATCACGCTTATAAACGAGCACTCGTCTTCGTTTCATTTCTAAAATTTCTAAAGTACGTATGTTTAGTTTTTATTAATATCCTTAAGATTTAAAAACCCAAAGCTAATCGATATTTCTTGACTACATTCTTCTAATACATCCCTTGTACTGGGTAGGTCTTCATATTAAGTTCATATCAAACACTGTTTCTAAAGTAAGATTAGCTGAACTATTTTCATTGTAGTCGGTAATTAATCGTAAACGTAGGTACTTAATTATAAAAGCTTTTATTTTTATTTGTTTGAACTTGAATTCGATTTACTGAACATATTAAGCATTATGTATTTTGATTTATAATGAAAAAGAAGTATTCCATTTTAAAGAATAAATAAAATCATAGTGCATTTTTAACAATCGATATCGTAGAAAGATCGAATCAGTAAAACGTTTTTTGACCGACTTCAAAAAGGAGGAGGTACTCAATTCGTCTGTATTTTTTTTTCTTCTCTGTATTTTTCAATCGTTCCTCTAAAGTGAGCACTAAAAAAGTTCTTAAAAAAATTACCATCTTAAACAAATTACCTCTAACGCCTTACAGCAACTTCAACGATAAATAACAGTTAAACAATTTCAACAATAAGTAACTTTAACGGTAAATAAACGACATGTTCGGAATGTTATTATAATATTATAATATTTAAAAGATAACTTCTATTTATAAGTGTACCATTTTTATGTTAACTTTTTGCGAATGTCAAGTAGAACACAACTTAGCCGGATCAGCATTTATAATATGAAAATGTTAATATCGTTCACAACCTATACAATGAGTGTAAAGGCAACACAATTAATTCAAACAAATAATACACCCTGCTACACAAAACATGAGAATGGGGACGAATAGCTCCACACACACACACACACACACACACTACACAAACAAGCGATGTCAATAATGGAGTTCGCTTAGATCAGAATTACGATTGCATTAAATTGTACAAGGGACTGCTTGCGATAATCTTTGGATCTATTGTGATATTAAAAACACAATACTCCACGTTGATTAAAAATATGGACGTCTTTGTTACATCAATTTCAAATTTTTGAATGGGAGTGAATAGTGATTTTTAAGCCATCCTTTTTGTTCTCTTTGGCTGTATGTGTATTTTATAACTTTTATTTAGTCCTGCTAATGTTCCACGTTCCTACTAAGCTCTACATAGAAAATAGTGTAAATTACAAATCCTTTTAATAAATAATAATAGACGTCTCGAAGTATTCTAATGTAACAATAAATACTATTAGGGTACGCGTAGACCTTAATACCCACCTAACCTCTCATATTATACATACCTACATATATGACAATTTATTTTTGTAAAGCTTTTTCATTTGCTGCTCATTAATGGATGTATTAAGATATAGTCAAAATAGAAGTATTTAGGCATGATTGGGATTTAAATAACACAAAAATTTACTCAAAGATCAATTAGAATATAAATATGTAAAGCATGGCGTAGTATAACAACTCGGTCGTTGAACCCAAAAAAGTTTACAGATTATTTCAGTTCCGTCTGAGAGCATTTTGTACTAATGTTATCTATCTGTCTATAAGCTATGTCTGTTGTTGAAATACTTGAAAAGTTATCTTTGTTGTTAAAAGTATGAAATAAAAATATTATTATATGTCGTTATTACCATAAAATGTGAAATAGTTACCTAAAAGTAAAAAGTAATATTACTTGTCCCGTTAAAGTGGGTCACCCCCCGGGCCCCGCGACCCCGGCGCCCCTTCCTCGGTGCCGTCTCTCGTCCGCCCGCGACTGTCCCCACTACCCCTGCCTCCCCCAACATTCATTGTGCCGCAATATATTTCTTTTTATGTGCAAACAGAAAAGTCATTTATTTAAATTTTCTCACGAATTCGCATCGCAATTTTATTTTATTATATTATCTATATCGCATTTAGATTGCTCTGAATTTCATTACGCAGATACTTCCATACGCATACACGAATGAAGAGAGTGGTATTCAATTGAATACCTTTCAATACGTACAAATGTGCCCGTTACAAATTTGCTACAATGTTTCATCTTCACAACTCTCGACCGAAATACGTTTTCTTTTCAATATAACTTTTCGTTTAAAATGCCTGTATATATTGAGTTTCATCTATCTTTGGACCGAGCTCGCGTCGTCGCTATTATGTCCCCAAATAATTAAATTGTGAGCGCTTGACGTTGTACAGAATAATATTAAACTCAATCAAATTGCAAAGATCACATCAGCTCGGAGAAAGTTAGAATACCAATTATTACAATACAAAAGGGATATTAGAATAGATGGGAAGATTAGATTTCTTGTTTATGTTAATCATTACTATAGCTCTGCTGTCTGTTATTTACTAGATTACTGTTTATTATAAGAAGGTTTTCGTTTCTTCTTCTTTTGTATGTTGAATGGATTAATTTATTAATATTACAAAAGCAGTGAACGGCCTTGTAGGTTATATTAGATTCAAGAACATTTAGAACCAACGGAGTCCTTCCAGGCTCAAATAGAACTGGATTATAAACAAAGATTAACGATAGTCTTGTTACCCGTAAATATTAAAGTGTTACCGCATTTCAGTTTCGACAGGCTGCTGACTAAGGCCAAGTAACAAACGGCTACACCTTGCAGAGCATTGCAGATATGTAACGCTGTATGGTGCGGTACCTGCACGGTTTCCAAACACAAAGACATATATTTGTACAAATATGAGTATATTCAAAGATCTTCCAGAATTATTAGTTCAAACCATATTTTGCCCTTTACGACGTACGAATTTAAAAAATAAGCAAAATTGAGAAAAGTTATAATCATAAATTATAATAATTATCTACTTCTAATTAGTTATTACAGTAAAATTAACTTACTTATATCCGCGCGATGTTTTCTGTCATTTTTGCCGTTTTGCATGTGTACATTACATGAGTTGAAAGACGTGTCAATAATGTCATGTGTTTTAACTTTAGCACTATGACGTTTACCACCTGCTACTAACTTCACAACACAGCCGGAGCTGACTGGTATAGAATGCAACTACACCTTAGGTCTTCCCTGCCTAACATATCTAACTTTGATTTCAGAATAAGTAAATCAATAATATTTGATTTTAAAGTACACATGGCCTTATCAAGTGAAGAGCGGGTGTAATAATTAAAATACTAAATACTGCAAGGATACCACATCGGTATATTTAAACTGTATAACGGAAATACTTTGTATTTAAAATAGGTTCAAAAATAACACATTCGCAAATCAAACTTGGAAACGCTTTAGATCCATACATATAACAGTTAGGTATGTCATTTTTGATTTTTGGTTAATGTCATTTTTGATCTGATTGGTATATGGCTCCAGAAACGTTTCAACGTTTTTCCATCTATTCACAAATGGGTTACATCCTTTACCTGGGAATTTTTGGTGACGGACGGAACCTTAGAAAGAGAAAGGTACAACCTGGTAGCCTACGAGTATGTTGGCGTTAGATGAAGTACATCGGCATCTCTTCGACTTCTTTCTTTTAAGACGATATGCGGCTATGTACCTATACCGTCGTCCTATCGAAGGTACCTGAAGGTACGGACCACCCACCTTCTCCTAACAAGTACCTATTCCATGATATAGATTAAACAATCGAGTGACAAGCAATCCTAGGTTTTTAATGCGCTATAAAACTGTCGTAACGAGATTTAACGACCGCTGCCATACAAGGCTAACCGGGACAGATAGCTAAATGATGATGCGCTGCGGAAACGCTCTTGAAAATTTTCCCAGTAGCAGTCCTCGGCACAGCACATCAATGTAATGAGGAAATAAATGTATATTATTCAAGTGGGAAACAAAAAAGACAGTGTTTAAATTGTAAAATCTCCGCTAAAATATCCACACAAAAAAAATTACATATTGTTAAGTACTACCTCATACAAAAGGTTTTTTTCAAACATATTAAGTAATGTAGATACTCGTATTATATATAGTATTATTCCCATTACCACTGTTAATACTCACTGCTGGGAAGTAGTTCATCTGGACAACTATAAAAAAACCTACACACGAGAGCTTTGATTATTCAGCGGCCTATGATATTACATATTGTAAGGTACTTGAGAAATATTGCAAAATGTAACTTATAATATTACTTGCTTACGTTATCTAATTATCTTGGTAAGAAAAGAAACGCCTAGAAAAAGAAAATGCCCAAATGTTATTAAATATCTTAAACAATCTCCATATATGTTAATCTTAAGACATCTGATTAATTCAGTATAAAACAAATAGACAAAAGTAAACAGCATGATACGAATGTTGTTTGCAGCCAATTGGCACGCAACATCGTAAAAAAGCGACTTAGCGCGCTCATTCATTAAGACCCTCAGTGCCGTCCCGCCGTGACTCTTGATATAAACTCATTGGTAAATAAAGTGATCACTTTCGAATTATCGTTTTCCGTTTTAGTCACCACCCATCTGTGACGTTGACGATAATCACTGAGTTGTCGTTTTTATAAGTTTTTATCATTACAGAGGAATTAGAGATGTTCTCTTTGACAACTATTGCCAAAGACAAATAAAAAGCGTGGCTAAAGGCAAAGCTTACATCCGTACTACCAGAATTCGAATTATCTTATTTTTAAAGTTAAGTAGGTACTGGTTAACAGTATTCTATTTATTGGCATACCGTTAATTATCTAACGAACTTTTTGATTAGAAAATATAACGTTGTTACAGAAGATAAATTAAAAAAGTTCAATGTAAATATCTAAATAGGCCAAGAAGTTTTAGAATTACTAAAACTTCTTTATTTAGTAAACTACCAAAGCAGATTAAAAGAAGTCTTACAGATATTTGCAGTCAATTGACGGGCAATAATGTACAAAAAGTGAGTTAACACTCAATCATTCCGGTTCCGAGAGCCGCTACTGACTCGCCGCGGGCCGCACCCACATATACGTATGTTTAACAGCCGATCAACTAATTCGATCACATATAACTACGTAACACTTTATTTCAACTTATTACCAAGATTACAGTAAAAAAAATTGTTAAAAAGTTTACATTTCACAGCTACAGTGGACGGCTTGATGAAATTTAATAAAAATGAATTTTGAACTTTTTTAAGTGATAATTATTGAATAGTCGATAACTCTTCGAAACATTTGTCTTTTTAGGACCACCTCTGGCTATATACCATTTTTTTTAAATATCCACCATTTTTCAATACTATCCATGATTTCGTACATTTAATAAACATTTCACAGAAGATTATAAGTTTCAATTAGTAGCGGAAAAGTGTAATTGAGTTCTGTGCATAAAGCGTAAATAATACAAAAAATGTTATGTTGTAAATTATTAAAAGAAACAAAGTAAAAAAATGTTTTACTACGTAATAAGCTCCTGTTGTTTTACCGCGAAGTAATGGTACGTTCAGACTACGACAGAAATTGTGACATAAGTGTCAGACATTAATGTCTGTACTTTTTGTACTTATACGGAATTTTCCACATAAAACTCATTTTATGCATTAAAACGCGATGCAGTGTATATGCAAAATGTTAAACG